>JASAOB010002730.1:0-48031 GCA_030849825.1 Herpetomonas tarakana | reverse complement strand
CCTTCTCTCGCTCCCGGAGGAGAGCACCGCTCGTCGGGCCGTCTCCTCTCGTATGAAGCGGGTCCGCCACAGCAACGGGTGGCACGCGGTAGATGCCCTCAGCAGCTCCTCGTTCTGCCCTCCCTGGGGCGGAAGCGAGGCGTCGGCGGTCCCCTCGAGACCGCTGCTCAGACGGACCCACTCGCTTGCGCGGCCCACCAGTGAGCGAAACGCGGCGGTGTCCTCACCCTCATTGCCAAATCCACCCGCCTCAGCCCTTTCCCCATCCCCTTGCTCCGACTTGTGGAAGGCCTTGCACCACCGGGTGCCTCCGCCCTCCTTGTCAAGACGCATGTAGGCAGCGGTGAATGACTTCACCGACTCCGTGAACAGCACGTGACCAGCCGAGGGCACCAGCGCATGCAACGGGTCAAGGAGTTTCTCCGCAATGCGCTCCGCCACCCAGGATGTCGTCTCCACACCGCACAAGCCAAGGCGTTCATGGGTGTCGCCGGTAGCACACACTGCGACGGAGACGGAGGCAGGATGGAGGTGCGCCGGTACGTGGGCGAACACATCTCGGACAGTCGCCACGGTATCGCTGTTGTTGCGGCCGTCGCTCTGCACCGTGGCAAACAGGAGATGCCAGTTGCCGCAGGAGGAGGAGGAGAAACCCACGAGGCTGTCCCTTATTTCTCCTCCCAGCACAGTAGCGTCCCCTTCGTCGGCATCGCCCGTCGTGCTGTTGAAGCCAAAGAGGAGATGAAAGGACGGGGCGGTAATGGCGTTGACGCGGTCATCGTGCCGCCACTGGCGTGGAAACACCACCACCCAACACCAATGGGCATACGCCGTCGTCAGCGTCTTGGACAGTGTCTCGGCCGCGCCGAGGCCTGGTTTGCCGCCGCGCAGAAAGCTCTCTACGACAGACATATGTGGACAGACTATGGAAAATGAAAGGCAAGTGGTGGCGGCCTAAAAGTACATGGAAAAACAATGAGACTGAGGGTGAAGAGAGAGAGAGAGAGAGAGCTGTGACTCCGAGAGCGCGCCGCTGCATCGCGAACCGTGGAAACGAGAAAGAGATGGAGGGGAGGGGGAGGAGCTTCGAGGTAGGGTCCTTCCCCCTCTGAAATGGGAAGAGGAGAGGGAGCGGGGAGGCGAGGACCTCCTGCCCATGGCACGCCGCCACCTGCTCGCCTTTTCGTCTCGTTTGCTTTTCATGCTTTGGAGTGCACACGTGTGCACAAGTGAAATAGAAGGGAAGAAACGGTTGCGTCTAGCGAAAGCCGTACTCGCTGCCCCCTCATCCCGGGAGTGAAAGGGGATTGGGTGTGGACTCTCCTAACACCCGGGTTGGGCAGGTGGAATAGGGGAAGGGAGAGGGGAGAAGATAAAATCCATCTAGTGTCTAACGAAAGAGGAGGAGGCACACAAACATTATGTGTAGCACAGCAAAAATAAAATAGACGGGAGGGGGGGAGGGAGGCCGAACGGAGAGGCTTCCCTCTCTTCGGGCCCCCTACCCCACTGCATGTACGTGGCACAGAGCATGATAGATCGGACGCCTGTCATACAGATGAGGAAAGGGCGGAGGAGAGAAGGAAGTACACTGGGGCTAGGTCCGGGTCCGCAACACCATCCACCAAAGGAGCTCCCGTGGGGAGGGAGGGAGAGATGTCGGGGGAGACCAGACAGTAACGGGAAGGAGATGTCCCTACATCATTGTGCATGCAGGGCACATCGCCCGCTTCTGCATCTTCGCCGAGCGCTCGTTCAGCAGCCTCTGCTCCTCCTCCACTTTCACGCGCGCGACCAGCTGCTGCTCCACCTCGGCCCTGCAAGCGGCCGCACGGCGCTGCTCCTCCTCCAGCTCTCGGAGGCGCGCCGTGAGCGACATAATCTCCTTGGTGAGTCGCGACTCCTCCATCGCCGTCCTGCGCTTGGTGGCGTCGAGCTCCGCCTTGGTCGCCTCACTCGCCACAACCTCCTTCGCGTGCGCAGCCTTCACAGCCTCCAGCTTCTCGGCCAGTGCCTTCTTCTCGGCGTCAGCGGCGGCGATCTTGGCGTCGACCTCCTTGGCCTGCGCGTCCTGCGCCGCAGCAGCCTCCGCCTTCACAGCGGCGATGGCGGCCTCCGCAGCAGACAGCTTCTCGGCCAGTGCCTTCTTCTCGGCGTCCGCGGCGGCGGTGGTCTTGCGACTCGCCTCGTTCTGGAGCGTGGCCTGCTCCAGCTGCGCGGTGAGGGAGCCAATCTGAAAGTCAGAGGTGCGTTTGAGGTCCTCGAAGTCGCGCTCGAGCTCCTCGATGCGCTCCCGGTGCACGTCCAGCTCCATCTTGAGCTCATCGCGGATGTGGCGCTCGGTGTTGGTCGTGGAGGCGCTGAAGTTGCTGCTGGAGCGAGAGAATGTGCTGGATGTGCGGGAGGTGTAGGACGAGTGGGAAGGCGAGTCATCCGTGTTGTCGCCGTGGAAGCGGGGGGACGGGCTTTCGTTCCATCGCCGGCGGTCGGGCACCGGCGACGTTTCAACAGAAGCAGATGCCATTGTCAGCGGCGGCGCTGCTGCTGGATCTGAAGGGGTAGTTGCAGAGGGAACGTCCTCCTTGGGGTCTGCCTTGTCGCTGCGGGGAGGGTTGTCGGTCCTGGACTCCAGCTTGTGGATTCTTCGAGAGGAAGGAGCTGCGTATAGCAAGTACTCACAAGAGAAATATTGCGTTTAGCGCTCGTATGTTCTAATATATATAGAGAGAGCTTTTGTTATTGCTGTTGGCGAAGGGGTTAAGGGGGGGGGGGGAAGACAGAAAAGGAACAAAAACAAGGGAGTCTAATGAGCGTTCACGGGTTTGGTGTTGGCCTGGGGGTTAGAGGGGGAGGGGGGAGGCTACGGTGTGGGTTGGGTGGGTGTGTACGGTGTTGAGACGAGGAAGATAGGGTGGAGAGGAAAGGAAGGAGGAAGCAGTATGGGCGGTACCGCCTTTGACAGCGAAGTGAGTGGGCGTCTGGCATGTCCACCACAGTGGCACTGTCTGTCCACGCGCAGTGACGACAAGGGGAGTCTCCAGTGCATGCACAAGTCCCTGTCCCACCTATCTCTCTCTCTCGCCGCTCTCTCTCCCACTCTCACGCATAGGCTGCACAATACTCTCTTTGATTTGATCGTCTGCTGTTGCTGTGAGTTTCATTGTTTGCCTCCTAACACCGCTCATCACCCTACTCCTGTTCGTGTCGGTGTGTGTGTGTGTGTGTGTGTGTTGGGCTTTTGCAGTTATGGGGCCCATCACCTCTCGCCTCTCTGCCACTGGTTCGTGGAAAGAGAGAAAAGGGGGGAGGAGGATGAAGGGGAAAGAAAGAGAACGGTGAAGAAGCGAAAGATCGAAGGATCGAACAGTGGGAAGAGAGAGGGGGGGGGGGGATGGAAAGGGAGAGGGGGAGGGGAGAGGAATGGAAAGGGAGAGAGAGCAAGCATATAATGGAGTAGGGAGGGGAGAGGAACACATGAACAACACAGGGAAGACACGAGGGAACACCGGAAGGATACGACAGAGGAAGGGGGGGGGGCGAGTGCAGGGGAAACGGTATGTTCCGTTGTCTCGTTTATTAATGCTTATGAGTGTATACTCGCTGTGATGATGAGGATGTTGCGTGATGGTAGTGGTGATAACGCAGTTACAGATGCGGGACGGACGAACACGCAGGGGGAAGGAAGCGAAAAAGGAGTGGGGATTTCCATGGCAAGAGAGAGAGAGTGAGAAGGAAGAAGGGAAGAAACGGAATGAGAGGGCATAAACGTCACCCATCTCAAAGAAAAAAGCATGAAACAGAGGAGCACGGGAAGTGCTGAGAGAGAGAGAGGGAAGATAGTTGGAGAGAGCGCACAAGACTGTGTGTGTGGGGGAGGGGGGGATGGAGCGTTTTTTAAGGGCTGAAGGTGTGGAGCGGATGGAAGCGACACGCTTGAAGAGCGCAAAGACCGAAAGGAAGTGGGGCAAGGAAGGGAGAGTAGGTGGAAGAAAGGAGGGAGTGGGAGAGAGGGAGGGGATGGGGGAAGGCGGAAAGGACGGAAGGAGGTGAGTCCACAGGAAGAGGGAGTCAAAGCGAAAAAGTAACAAGGGGGGAACAGCACAAGAGGGTAAAGGATTGCGGAAAGAGAAAGGAAGCAGACATGCTGAGCGTGGTGGGACGGGGACTGGGTACACAGTCCCCTCTTCCATCCGCTAATGCCCATAATCATGGGAATCGTCATAACCATCGCAAACAGAATCGTCATCATCATCTTGTACACATCGACAGCCGTAGTCAGAGTCGCAAGGATCGGTTGTTGTCGTTTCTTTTATTTCCTTTTTTTCTTCTTTCTCAGCTTTGTTACCTGCCGCTGTCCGTGGAGGGAGGCGTGTCTGCGCGTGTGTGGGGGTTGGTTTCGTGGCCGCACCAAGCGGAGCGACGGGACGTCGCCCCACGGAGGGATACGGGAGAACCCAGGAGAAGCCAACGCTGATTACGGTGTCGATGGTTAGTGATGATTGTAAATGAAAGAAAGGAATGAGAGAACGAGTATCATGAGTGGGAGGTTTCTTACCTGAAAGAGGAAAGAAGGAGCGGAAGAGAGGAGCGGAAAGGTAACAACGGGAGACAGTTTTCTTGAGTTCCTACATAAGAGGAGTAGAGATAGAAAAAGAGGGGGGGGGGGAGGGAATGTCGGGGGGGGGGGGGGGAATTGGGGGGATTGGGGGTACTCTGGACGGTATAATGTAACCATAACTTGCTTAGGAGAACGAGCAAGTCAGACCAAAGTCATTCACAAAGGAATGGAAAAGCAGAAGAAACAGTAGAAAGCGGCATGGCATGAGAAGCGGGGGGGGGGGGGAAGGGGCGGCGGCAGCAGCAGTGGGGAGCGAGGAAGGGAAGGAAGAGTAGAGAGGGGAGGGGTGGGGGAGAAACATGAAGGAAGGAGAAGAGCGATGAAAAGGATGAGTTTGTGAACTCAGCTAAAAGAGGGAGACGAAGAGACTGACCACCCAATGGTGGCGAGGGGGGAGGGAGGCAGAGGCACCTTCTTCTCCTCCTCGATGTGGCCATGGTTGGCCTCAGTTGACCGATGGGTGGGTGGAGTCTCCTTCTCTCTCTCTCCCTTTTCTGCTGTCCTCTCTCTTCTCCTTCTTCTTCATGTTCTCTACTACAAAAACAAACAAAAAAACATACACATACACATACATATGTATGTACTCAAATACATATATGCCCTTCGCACTCTGCTTCGCTGACTTGTTAGCCGTCTGCCCTTATATCACGCAGGCAACACGCTTTCTCCGATAACGGGATAGTGAAGATTGATTAGTTGGGGGGGGGGGGTGAGGGAAGAGGGGAAGGGAGGGGGAACAGCGGCAACGAGAGGAGGAACACGATCCTGGCGGAGTTACCGTGAGAGCACTACTCAATGAACGCACGGAGGGTTTCACTGTGGCAAATCGCCTCCAGCACCTCTGTGGGGTTGGTCGGAATGTGGAAGGAGTTCACAAGCGCGCGCTCGTAGGCGGTCCGCACCTCCGCTAAGGTGAGACCTCCCTTTTCCGTGCCGCTGCTCATCGCCCTCAGCATTTTGCCCCGCACAATACCGATGGTGGCCCTCTTTGGGTTCGCCGTGGGAGGAGCACCGTCATTCGCGTCCTTCCGGCTGCCATTGCCGCCCGTGCTGGCAGCGACACCCGTCACGGAAGTGTGCGCGACGAGGTTGAGGCTGTTCCCGTAGGAGTTGCTGTTGAGGGTCATGCTGGCGGATGCAAAGGGTGGGGTGCGCTCTGCCGCATCCTCGGCGCTCGTCGTGCCCGCGGCAGCGGCAGCGGCGGTGGTTGTGGCAGCGTTCGCGGCAGTGTCGAGTATAGCAACTAGCGACCCCCTGTCGGCTGACGATGGCGGCGTGTCTCGGGATGGTGGTAGTGGTACCGGCGGCTTCCCCTCGCTCTCCTCGCGGGATGGCAGTGGTGAAGGTAGCAATGACGCCGGCTCCTTGTGGGTGAGGGGGAACAGCGTCGCCGCCGTTGCGGGTGGCGCTGCTGCTACTGCTGCTGCCGCTGCCGCCCCTGATGTCGCCCGTGGTGGTGGCACTTGCCGCATGCCCTTACTCTCCTCAACAGCGGCCGCGATGAGTGCACGTCGCACGATGGCGCGCTCGGCCCGCTCCGCGTTGCGCCACAGGGCTTTGCGGAAGCGCCCCGCATCAGCCGGGATCGACGTCAACTTTGACCGGTTGCTCTTCAGAGGCGGGATGAACACTAGTGATGCTTTGCCGGTGTCTGCAAAGCACTGCACTTGTTTCTCGGCAGCGAACTCCCGCACATACGTTGGAAAGTTCAGCACAAACCCCTGCTCCAGTGCCTCAGGGCCGTACTTGTTGAAGATGTAGTACGTCAGCTCGCTGGCCAGCATGCCGTCGAGGGAGTGCACGGTCACAAAGTTATCGCCGCAGCCAAAGGCGGGAGCCTTGGCCAATAGTTTCTCCGCGCTGCGGTCGCACCAGACGTCCGTGAAGGGAGAAATCAAGCACTTCCCCACAAGATCCTCCTCCCGCCCCCCGCCGACCGCCGCGGCTATCGCCAATCCACCACCCAGCGCCGCCGCTCCTCTCATCACATCGCTGTCCTTGCCCCCCTCGCTGCTCCCCTCCCTCCTCGTCTCGGGCAGTAGGGAGGGCGAGACCGGGTCCCTGCGCTGCTCCGCCTCCAGTGTCATTGCCACCCGCGCGTACGCCTTCTCCAGCTGCACCTGCTCCCGCCGCTCAAAGTCCTGCGCCATGGCCAGGCGCTGCGGTGTGGAGGGCACAAAAAAATACTCTGTGGTGCGCGTGGCGGCGTGTCGCACGTCGACAATCGCCCAGCCGTGCGCCGGAAAGCTGAAGCGCTGGTTCGGCCGCGCCACCGCCGCCACGTATTTGGGCAGCTGCCCCACCCAACTCTCCCGTAGCGCGTTCGGGCCGTCCGTCTTCACGGCATACGCGATGATCTCGCGCGTGTCGACCTGATCAATGGAAATCAGCTCAATAGGGGCCTCGTCGATCTCGGGGATCTGCGCGAAGAAAGCGCGCCGCTCCGGCTCGTAGGTGATGTAGGTGAAGGGTACGGCCAGCGGTGGTTCGGCGGCATTCGGGGAGAACGACAAAGACGAGGATTGCGACGTTTGCGGCGGCGAAGGCGTTGGTGGGGGTGGGGGTGGGGGTGGGATCGGTGGGTTGTTTAGCAGCGCCTCGTGTCGCAGTGCCTCGTCGTAGCGGCTCGTGTCGGCCTGGGCCCAAAAAGATCGCGTCTTGCCGTCATCGCGGAACTTCTCAACGACAACGAGGGCCTTGCGTGTGGTCACGAAGCAGCTCTTCCCTTTGGCAGTGGCCAGCGCGTAGACGTAACGGGGGAACTCGGCTGACAAGTTGCGCAGACCCTGCGGGCCCTGTGCCTCCTGGCGGCAGCACGCGAGAATCTGCTCCACAGGCACGTCATCAATGGAGAGCAGAGACGAGTACAGGTCGTGAACCTCAACGGAGTACACAATGAGTCGTTTGTTAATCTCGTCATACCTAATGAAGGTGAAGGGGCTGATGTCGAAGGCAGGCGCCTGTTCACGTGGCTTCTCAGTGCCCGCGACGGGTTCCAACAACCCGCCGCCAATGGACCTGCGTACGTGCAACCCACGCTGTTGCTGTTGATGCTGCTGTTGTTGCTGTTGCTGCGGCTGCGGCTGTAGTTGTTGTAGTTGTTGCAGTTGTTGCAATTGTTGCAGTTGTTGCGGCTGCGGCTGGTGTGGGCCGTGATACTGCGGAGGCGGTTTCCCCTCCCGCATCGAGCTGTCTGGTGAGTGGGTCATGGCCGGCGGGGGCGGGGGCGGCGGAAAGGCAGGAGAGAGAGACCCGGACGGCAGCGCAGAAACCTGGACACCAGCGCCACCACCAGGACCGCCCATGAGTGCAGGCAGGTTGACGGGAAAACTGGGGAACGAGGATGAAGAGGCCGCGTTGGTCGCGGCGGTATGGACGGCAACGGCAGCTGCTGCTGCTGTGCCGGATTGTGAGTTGGGTCCGCGGGTGAAGGCGTTGGTGAGCACACTCGCGTTCGCACTCGGCACGTTTGCCGTCGACGACGGAGCGGGCACGAGCACAATGGAGTGCATCCCACCACCCATCAAGCGCTGATTGTCAAAGTAAACGGCCTCCTCGTACTTGGCCGCGTCCGCTGTCAGCCGCCATGACTCCACACTCACCCCATCCGGCCGCACGACGTTCGCCGTGGCTGTGCCGGTCACCACGAAGCAGGAGAACAAGCCCTTTTGTGCCGCGGCGTGGAGGACGTAGGTAGGGAAATTCTGCGCGAATCGCCCTGTCGTGGCTGTCGAACCGTCCCGTGTGACAGCGTAGGTGATAATCTCGTCAATGCGGACGCCGTCAACGCCAAGGAGGATCACGGGTGTTCGGCATACCTGCGGAGCCACGACCTCGACGCAACGACGCGAGGAATCCCACCGAATGAAATTAAAAGGGGAGACTTGGGGGTTAGGGGACGCCATGAAGGGAGGAGCCCAGTGGGAAGAGGTTTGGGGGGGGGGGGGAAGGACGAAAGCCAAAGGCAGTCAAAGCTGCACGAAGATCCGCTTGCACAGGTGACTGAGCGTGAGAGTGCGAGAGTGTTGAGAGTGTGGGAGTGGAAGGCTGAAGTCGCGGAAGAAGGAAGCTACCAAGACCGATGGTAATCAAGGCAAAACGGATAGTCAGGAGAGAACGAGCAAAAGGTGAGAGGAGATATATATATATTTGTAGAGAAGAGGCGGTGGAGGTGGAGCAGTGAGATAAGAAGAGAGCAAGAGATGAAATATTGCAGGAGAAAGGAAGAAGAAGAAGGAAGAAATAGAGTGCTTTACTCGAAGCTGTTTCTGTTTGATCGTCTGTTTGTCTGGCCTCCTCTCTTTCCCTTCCTGCTGAAGTAGTTGCTCCGGTTGTGCGAGTTTGTGTGCGTGTGTTGGCGGACAAAGGCGGGAAAAAGATGAGGAAGGAGGATAGACAAGGGAAGAAAAGAAAAGGAGCAAACTCTACTATCGATTCCTTTGATATACTAGTGCTATTTTTGTCGATTGCGATAACGTTTGTTCTTCTTCTTCTTCTCTGGTGTCGGATTTCCTCTTTCCTTAAGATATAATACCTTTCCTTTCCTTCTTTCTTTCGTTCTTTCCCCTTTCACTCCTCCGACAGCGATAGTAAAGGGGAGTAAGAGGGGGGGAGGGAGGACGGTATTTTCTCTCTGTATTCTGTCCTCTCTTCCTTCTTCTTGTTCTTGCTGAGCAAGTACACACTCACACGATAACGCCGGAAAGGAGGAGAGTTCAATCGAAAGAGGTGTATCTAAGCTATATGTATATGTTGGGAAGTATCTTTAACCCAATATATTCTGATTCTTCAGTGTAATATATATATGTTCTTGCTTGGATACTCGTCTTCTGCTACCTTGGCACAAACAAGGGACTGGACTGGGGATAAGGCAAGAGAGATAGGAAACGGAAAAGAAAAAGAAAAAGGGGCAAAAACGGAGAATGACACTTCGCTCTGTCTTCCACTATATGTAGGAATCTCCTTTATTATTATGGTGATGGCTGTGATATCGTTATTGCTATTTTGATCGTATGATGCGTGTAGTTCGTACTACGACAACGACTCCTATGCTTAATTGCCGTGGGCAACTCGTTCCGTCCCCTTGAAAGGAAGAGAGTGGGCGGTTAGTAAGGAGTGGGGAGAGGGAAGGGTATGACGAGAAAGACACGAAGCAGCAGAAGGGAGGGGAGGGGATGGAGAACCAAGAAAGGCAGCCCTCGGAGCGAGACGTGATGAATAATGAGAGAGAGAGGAACAAGAAGTGAGTGGACGGAGGGAAGACGTGGGGGAGAGAAGAACGTAGAAGAGAGAAACAGAGGAGGAGAGGAGGAGAAGTGAGTGAGGGGAGGAGATGGCGCTGCGGCAGTGGTTGTGGTGGGGGGAAGTGGTGGTGATGGTCGTATTGACTGATGGCCTTGGTGGTGACAACACACGCCCAATAACAATAGAAATGCTAACTTAGTGATCAAAAACAGTGTTCTCTTATAGAAGGAGAGGTATAGAGAACGAAACAACGAAAGCGAAAGGAGAAGTAAAGTAGTCGAGCAGTCGGTAAGTCAGAGGAAGGAAAAGGAAGAGAGACAGGATTACCGCGGTAAGTGGGTTGCGTTGAGGGGAGGGGGGGAGGGGGGAGGGGGTTCTCCTTGCTTTTTACTAAGCTGATACCCCTCTCTCCTAGGTTGATTAGACAGGGGTTGGGAAGAGGCTTCCTTCTCTTCCTCGCTAGACAGGAGAAAGGCAGAAAAGAGGTGAGGGAGAAGTTTTGCTTTCCTGTCGACCAGAGTGGGGGACGGAGGAGGCGGAAGGGAGAACAGAAAGGATAATGAAGGATAATGTGGTGGAATGTGGTGAGAGAAGAGGAGAAGAAACAAAGCGAGGAGAGTATGATGCAGAGAGAGGGGGGGATGGGGATTGTTGGTTGATCGCGGTGTGTTGGGGTAAAGGGGGGAAGGCGAGACGAGAGATGAGTTATGGGGGGGTGCCGGGGGGGATGGGGGTGCCTTACCTTTCTTCCAACGTCCCTCTTCTTTTCGTTTGTAATGGTGTGGGGTGTTCGTAAAACAAGGAATCCTTTTTAAAAATAGCGTACACGGGGGAGCGAAATAACGAAAGAAAAAGAGAGATGAGGGAGGAGAGAAAAGGAAGGGTGGGGGGAGGGGGAGAGAACTTTGGAGAGTAAACGAAGGAAAGAAGAAACGAACGAGTGGGCACGAGTGTGAGAACAAGGGGGGAGGAAAGATTTCAGAGTCAACTTTAACGTCAACACAGGAGATATACGGAGAGGAGAGGGGAGGGAATGGAGAAGTATATGAAGGCAGCTGGATGAAACGAAGAGGAGGGAGAGGGGGAGGGAGGTACTAAAGCTAGGGAGGAGGGAAGAGGGAGAGAAGTGCGGGGGAGGGGAGGGGAGGGGAAGGGGAGGGGAAGGGAGGAAGAAGGAAAAAGGAAGAGCAAGGGATGACTCTCAGGGTGTGTTCGGTTATCTGCTTTAAGGACACCGACTCTAGTGGTGGAGAGACAGATAAAATGAAAGAGAGAGAGGAAAGAGGGGAAAGGGAGAATACCACGGGAAGGGGAAGAAGCAGGCTAATCCCGTTTCGTGTGACAAAGGAGGAGAGATGGAGTGAGGAGGAGATACGGAAAGTGAGGGTGGAAGGAATGATAGTAATGATATACAGGGGAGATGAAAAGGAGGAAGATAGTATCGACAGAGGAAAGCAAAGAAGAGAAAATCTCAAAGACGGTTGGTTATAGTCACAGACGACGTGATGATGTTGTTGGGGGACGCGTCCTAGTCAGCTAGCGAATCGGAAACGGCGGTGACAGTGAGGAGGAGAAAGGAAAGGGAGTAAGGGAGGGAGGGAAGAGAACATAAAAGCCATCAACCTCGCACGAGTGGCGATGCGCACACAGGGCACGTCGTCAGTATTGCACGCTTGGCAGCCTGGTCAACCTCCGTGGGACCGAAGAGGAGAGGGGGAGGAAAGTGGGCTCCCCCCTCCGTGCAGAGTCGATCGTGGAAGGGAGGAGGTGTACCACGCGACAGAGTGATTCTCCTCTTTCCGATCACTTCGTTCTATTTGCTATGTATGTATATACGTATATACTTGTTTACTCTCGTCTGAGGTGAGTGTGTTTTAGCGTGCGAGTGGGCAGCCGTTGTGTTCCTCACCCACAGGTTGAAGCAATCCATCAAGAGGAAGGAGGGATGAGAGGGTCAATAAGGAGAATAATAGCAATAACGAAATAGTCGAGCGCCTCTACTTCTGGTCCCGCCACTACCCTCCACAACCCACCCACACCCCTTCTCATCCTCCCTTGCTTCCTCACTTCTCATCCGGGTGGGGGGGGGGGGGAGTGGCGGCGAAGTCCACAGTAGGCAAGAAAAGGGAAAAAGGAGAGAACAAGAGGAAAACCTACACGAGTGTCGTAGTAACAATAGTGAGGAAGATGATGGGAAGAAGCACCCATACATCACCCACCCACCCACGCTCCCTGTCAGCTAAGACGCCTTCCTCCTTCCCGCCTGGTATGGGTTGTACGTGTGTGTTCGTGGGGTATCCCTGCGTCCCTGGACGCAGAATGGGGATATGGACGGGGCGACGTACCGTTGCCGTTTGCGTGCACTCGCTCTCGCTCACGCCGCCCGCTGCATCGCGGTCTGGAAAGCCGACTCCATCTCCACACACGAGAGGCCGAGGGCTCTGCCCCCCATCAGATTGCCTGCCAGCTGCCCACCCACCACCGCCGCCGCGCGCGCGTTGGGGGTACGCTCGTCACAATGACGTGTATCATGGCTGCCGGGCTCGCCTTCGCCCATGGACGCCTTGTCCTCCGTCGTCTCGCTCGTCACCTCTGCCTCTGCTGCGTTCCCGTTGGTCGCGGGGGTGGAGAGCGGCGTGCTACCACCCTTCGCGTCCCCCGCCTTGCGCACCTCGCGCTCGTCCGCGTCAGTGGTAGCTGTGGTGGTTGTGGTGGCAGTGCGGTCAACGTTGCTCCCGCAGCCACTCCTCTCCCCCAGCGCCTTTTGGTATAACGCCGCCGTGACGTTAAACTTGCCAC
The DNA here is from genome assembly GCA_030849825.1 of Herpetomonas tarakana. Taxonomy (NCBI): domain Eukaryota; phylum Euglenozoa; class Kinetoplastea; order Trypanosomatida; family Trypanosomatidae; genus Herpetomonas; species Herpetomonas tarakana. The sequence goes on along the minus strand of JASAOB010002730.1, from coordinate 35,370 downwards.
GCCCCGCCTTCCCAGAGCCCATGTCCACGTACTCCACCTTTGCCTTGCCACCGGCCGTGTAGCTCGTCGGCTTCCCTTTTGCTGCCGCCGCCACGGCAGCAACATAGGTGCCAAAGTTTGCGGCAAGGCGTGCCGCAAACACCGCCTCACCGTCCTTGCGCATGCCGTACGCCACGACCTCCTTCGCGGAAACGCCGTCAATGGCTATCAGCTTCAGCGGCCCAGCCCGCGACGCCACGGGCGGCAGCTCGACCAGCACCAGCCGCCGTTCGGCATCCCAGGTGATAGATGAGAATGGGGAGGTGGTGCAGATGTGAGCCGGTGATACTTCCTGCCCACACGGCGACTTGCCATTAGCCCCGCCCTCGCGCTCATTCGTGTTCTTTCCCGCTGCTGTTGCCGCTACTGTTGCCGGAACTGCCGTCTGGGCGGCGGCGGCGGCGGCAGCAGCAGCAACAGACGCTGGCACAGGAAGGCGGAAAGGTAACGACGACGGCGCCGGAGCCTTTGTCCTCTCTGCCTTTGCCCCTCTGCTGTTGCTCTCGTCTGAGCACGGAGAGGAGAGCGTGCGGGGGACGGTGGCGGTGGCGGTGGTGGTGGTGGTGGTGGTGGCCGCGCTGTGCCTTGCGCGCCACCTGTCGGGCATCACCATTGCATCATGGTTGCCCCGCCTAAGAGCGAACTGGCCCTGCCCTTTTCTGCCAGTTGCCAGGTCCTCGTACACGATCTTGGTCCTGTTGCCCTCCACAAAGCTGCTGACGCGGCCGCCGCTCGATTTCCCTTTGGCGGCCGTGACGGCGGTGACGTAGAAGCGGAAGTTGGTTGCTAGCCAGCAGCTCAGAATGGGCTCGCCATCCTTGGCCACGCCGTACTGGATGATATCTGCCACCGGCACGTCGTCGATGGAAAGCAGCTTCACAAGATGGTCACCCAGATCAGGGATTCGGGCCACCAACGCGCTCAAGTCGGCACGCCAGGCGAGGAAACTAAAAGGGGAGACCCGCCTTGGCAACGCGATGGACTGCGCCGCCAACTCCTCCTCCTGTTCCCTCTCCTTCTCCGCCATGGCGTGGCGTTTGCTCTTTCCTTTGGCGATGGAAGGAGGGGAGCCAGGTGGCGGCGCTTCAGCAGGTGGCTTGGGCACTGCCCCCGGCTCGTGTCTGTCCTTCCCATTGGCCATGGAGGAAGTCAGCAGACTCGACCACGACGCTGGTGGTGGTGGTGGTGGCAGGGGCGGTGTCACGTTGTTTCGCTCATTCTTCACCGGCTCAGCGTCAGAGACGGGCCACTCGTCTGGCCGCCGCTGCGCGTGATGCTCTTGGCCCTGCTGCTGACCTGCATCTGCTCCGGCACGCCCGGCGGCGCCGTGACTCTCCTCGTGGCGACTGCCTGCCGCTGGCTTCTCCTCGGCTCGCGCCATGTGCCCCAGCTCCTCCCCATCATCATCGTCATCCCCATCATCACCGCTGTCGGCGGCTCGCAGACGCAGGATAGCGAGATCAAGCTCCGCTTCCAGATGGTCCTTGCCGTCGTCGTCGTCGTCGCTGCCACCACCCTGAGCAGTGGGCGATGCAGAAGTGAAGGGGTGTGGCTGCGTCACGTGAAACGGCTGCCGGGGTTGGGGCAAGTATGTGGTTGCTGAAGCCGCTGGAAGGCCGTGATGAGGCACGGCTGCAGCAGCACCAGCAGTGTTGGCAGTAATGGGGCTCACCGCGCTGCTTGGCATCGGCATCGGCATTGGTTGCATTGTCGACCACGGCGTCGTCGACGTTGCAGTTGTCGACGGTGGTGGGTACGACATCTGTGGCCGTTGCTGCTGCTGCGGCTGTGAAGGAGGGAGTTGCTGCTGCTCCGGCTGCCGATACGCTTGTGGTGCTTGTGGTGCTTGTGGTGGCGCATGAGGCATTATCGAGTAAGAGTAGCCACCACCTGCCACCACCACGCCGGTAACGGGGTCCACGACTCCTGCCTGCGTTGGAGAGACCAGCTGGTGTTGTACAGAAATGGATTCATGATAGGTGGCCGCGTCTGCCACCAACGTTCTCGACTCGATCTGGCCCGTCTCCTGTACCAGCACCGTCACGCTCGCCAGCCCACTCAGCATGAAGCACGGCTTCCCACGCTGCAGGGCCAGCGTCAGTACGTAGCGGGGGAAGTTGCGCGCGAAGCCGGCCCCCATCGCGCCGGGCCCATCCATGACAACGGCAAAAGTTACAAGGTCCCCTACCGTGATGCCGTCCACAGCCAGCAGGACAACCGGAGAGCTCCACACGCCCCGGGTGAACGCCGTAAGGCTGCCTGCCCCACTGTTCCACAGCAGAACATGAAAGGGGGAGGTAAACTGGAGCGACATCGTCCTGTAGCACACGGCACCCCTCTAGAGAAACGGAGGGGACGAAGACGGTAGTGGTAAGTGCCGCTGTAAAGCAGGAAGAGGGGCCTGAAGACGGTTGCGAAGAACTCAAAGTGAGATGGGAGGGAGGGAGGGGGGAAGGAAACGAAAGGGATGATGTGTGTGTGTGTGTGTGTGTGTGTGTGTGTGTGTGTGTGTGGATGGTGCTCTCCCTCTCTCTCTCTGTCTCTTCGAGAATAGCGTTCCGGATAGTTCGGTGGGGAAGGGGAAGGGCTTTTAAAAGCGGAAGGGAGAGAGAGAGTAAAAAGAGAGAGAGATAGGTTCTAAAGCCTATATATGATTATGGTTGCGTTTTAGTGAGTTCAGCGGAGCCGCAAGTAATTTGGAGAGAGAGAGGGAAGGGGGAAAGGGAACGAAACAGTAGGGGTGTGTGTGTGTGTGTGGAGGGGGGTAAGAGCAAGAGAGGAGACAGGATGGTCTTCCTCTTTTTCCTTGTGTCTATTCCTCCACCTGTCGCCCCTCGACAACAAGAATCGTCACAACTTATGGAATAGAAGTGATAGTAGCGATAGTAACAACAGGAGAGAGAGAACGACTTGGGGATGGCGGACTGAGAGAAAGAGCTATGAAGGAACAGGAGAGAAGGAAGGAGATAGGACGTTATCATGGTCGTTGCTTGTCGTTTCGTCATTGCTGACAGCTGCTTCCCAGGAGCGGGCCTGAAGGAGGAGGAAAAAGGGTTCAGTCAGTTCCTCAGACTTGCCCTCCCCCACCACGCCATGGTGATGATTGTGGATGTGCTTTCGTATACCTTGTGCCCCGCGTGACCTCGTTGTGGCATTGTTGGGGAGCGGGACCTGTGGCCGCCGTGTACCTCCCCCCTTTTGGTGGAAGTGCACGTGGCAAGTGGACAACTCCTTCACCCTTGTCCCCAGCACAGAGGGGACGAGAGGGGAGGGGAGGGGAGTCTCACTTGTGGTAGAAGGCAGCGTGGGACGAGAGAATGGAGTAACAAATCACACACTCAGGTCACCAGAACAAGAGAAAAGGAGAGATGAGGAGGAGAATAGAGATGAAGAAACAATTGCGGTTGCGCCGAATGACCCACCACCACCACCCCCACACACAAACATGCACACACCATTTTAATATGCTGAATTACCATCAGCCGCGCTTTGATGGAGGGGAAGAGCTGATGGAGATGGGCGGCGACAACGACGACGATGACGACCTGCGCAGCGCCTCGGCGAACGCTTGGTTCATTTGGGCAACGGTGAGGCCCATGTCCGAGGCGGCAACCAGCGCGCCAGCCACGTGACCTCGCAGGATGTGCGTCACGAAGGCCCTTGTGTCCATTGCTGCCGGCCGTGAGGCGGTGCACTGGACTTCCTGTGCGCTGGCCGCCGCCGCCGCCACCGTTGTCGCCCCTTCCTCCGCTTCGGCGCTGCTTGGTGTGTCGCCAGCCCCAGCGGACGTCGCTGCTGGGCCCGTAGCGGCCTGATCCTCCTCGTCCTCTCTCCCCCTCTCCCCCTCCACGGCATGTGCGGCCTGGTGCTTCGCCGTCTTCTTTAACTTGTCTTTGCTGGTATCGCTGCGTCGCTGCTGAAAGACGGCGGCCGCCGCGTCGTCCTTCTTTGTCGTCACCTGCGGCGTTTGCGGCAGCGACGATGGCGTGTCTGGGGTGGTGGGGCTGCTCTTCGCAGCCTCTCCCGCTCCTCCCGCGGCAGCGTCGACAATAGTGTTGCCCTCCGCGTCCAGCAGCAGTCTGGTCGTCTTCCCCGTAGTGAGCCTCAGTATCTGCACCGCCGCGCGTCCCGTCGTAGCAAAGCAGGCGCGGCCCTCCTCCTTCGCCGCGAGGGTGTGCACGTAGCGGGGGAACTTTCGATGGAGATTCCTGTACCAAGTCTTCTTGCCGCCTTCGCTCTTGGCGTGCTCGACGACGGCAGCCACCGTGAGTCCGTCTATGGCGAGAAGTTGGGCCTCGCCAAGGCTACGGTCCTTGAGGCCGACGTGGATCGATTTGTCCGCCGCATCCCACTTCATGAAGGTGAAGGGAGCGGGGTGGAGCGTGCTGGCCTCGCCATCCTCCTCCTCCGCCTCCTCCTCCATCCCCTTTGCGTCTTCCTCCAAGTCCCCCGTCGCGTTTTTGCCGTCCCCCTCGCCCTCTGTGTGGTTGGCAGGGCTGGTGGTGGGATCGGCTGCCTCTCGCTTCTCTTTGCCGTTGCTCGCGGCCTTCGCCGATGCCTTGTTCTTCTTCGCCATCCCTTCCTCCTCCTGTTTCCTTTTCGGCTCCTCGTGGGACACCGCGATGCGTGCGTAGTTGATGTCCTTGCACGCGTTCTTCGTCGCCTGCTGCATGCGGAAAGCTGTCGCCTTCATCTCCAACGCGCCAATCTGGTACCCCTCACACGTGGTGAAGCCGACATGCGCGTAGCCGCTTTGCAGAAACGTCGTGAGGTTCTTCCGTGTTGTCAGGTGGGCCACGCAGTTGATAATGAGTTGAGGAAGGGAGGAGGTCTCCGTCCACTGGGGCCCGTACAGCCGTTCCGCCTCCTGCACCAGCTCTGCCTCGCTAATGTTGTCGAGAAACAGCAGGTGCAGTTGGTAGTTCCACATCTCTGGGGCTTCGAACATGACCATCCGCAGTGTGCGGTCGTACCACACCGCGATAAATGGAAAGATGGGTTCCGTCACCGCGTAGGCCGCGCAGCCCCACTTGGGTTCGCGCGCTTTGTCGAGAGACACAGCCGCGTAACGAGCAATGATCTCCTCCGCGCTCGGGACCTTGCGCTGTCCATTCCCGCCTTTCTTCTTCGAGAGCTCTTCTGCGAACTGAGCCAGCGTGGACTCGAGCGGGGGAGGATAGCGCTCCACATAGAACGTCCCCTCCATGTCCTTTGATAGCGTCGGCAGCCAGCGCTGGTAGCCCGTGTTCCGCACCGCCAGTGGGTACGTGTAGCGTTGCAGACAAGCCTCGTGGTGTCGCTCCGCCGTCGCCGGGAGCACCTTTGTGAGCACCTCCTCCTTCCTTGAGCCGAGCAGCGCGTACTGCACCACGCACCGCTTCCTCGTCGGAAAGCTGCTCCGGATGTCTCCGCGCAGCACGACCTCGGCCACGTAGCGGGGGAAGTGCTCCGCAAACCCTTCCCCAAGCATCTTGGCGGACTCGCTCGCCCGGACATGCCCAATGATGCGGCCTTTGCAGATCCCGTCAAGGTACCGCAGCTCGACGTACTCGTCGCCAAACTCGGGGGCCCTGACGACGATGCGATTGACCTCCTGGTCACACCGAAGGAACGTGAAGGGGGAGCAGTGCAGATCACCGCACGGCTCCGTCCGCTTGTCACCTCCCTCGTCATCGCCAGCCTCCTTGGCGATCTCCGTGTCGCCTTCGGCTTCCCCTGCTGTCGCCCCGTTCTTGCACCCGTTCGCACCACTGAGAGCGGACGCCACAGAAGAGGAGGAGGAGCTTCTTGCGGTGGCAAATGCCTCTCCTGCAGGTCCGGCGATTCCGCTTTCGGCACCACCACCACCACCACCAACACACGCCCTCCTCCCCTCCCTCTCCTCCGCCTCCACAGAGCTCGCGTACCGGCTTCGCGTCACGCGAGCTCGTCGCGTGAAGGCGGCTTGGGTGCCATTCTCGATGTACGTCACGTGAATGTACTTGCGATCCACGAAGCCAGTCCCGCCCTTCTCGTCTGCCATCTCAGCAATGTAGCAAGGGAACTTTTCGGCCAGGCCGCAGCGCGCAGCAGGACGCCCGTGCTTGCTGCGCACATGTTGGAGGATCCTGCGAGTGCGGAACGAGCCAACCGTGACGAGTCGCACCTCCCTCTCGCCCGCCTCGTACATGCGCACAAGTATGGTGTCTGTGGGCTCGTCCAGCCGAACCGACGTGAACGGTGATGCGTCCAGCCGTCTGTCCGCCGGCTCCCCTGCGTCCTCGAGTCTCTCGCGTGCTGCGGCAGCCACCGCACACGCCGGCACCATCGTCGACGGCACGCCATGGATCCAGCGCTTGTCGTCGCCGCTGCAGTAGCGATACCGTTGGCGCCAGTACAAAGCGTCCCGAATGGTGAAGGTCAGCAGCTGATCCTTCAGCAGCACCTCGCCGTTAAACTGGCTCGACCGGATGCTCGCCCCTTTGAGCTGTTTGTTGTCCAGGAAGAACATGGCGAGGACGGCAGCCGTCGGCAGGGGCTGCGACGCGATAATCTCCTCTCGCTCCTTCACGGCCGGCGTGAATGGCGAGGCCTGCGAGTAGCGCGGGGGAGTTCGCCGTTCTGATTTCCGATCGTGGTCGTGCATGGCGGATTCCTGATGCCGCAGCCGGTTCGCCGGCAGCACGCGCGACTGTGTCTTGTTCGAGTCTATCTCGCGCACCACGACATGCGCCTTCTGCCGCGTGACGAAGCACGCCACGCCCCTCTCCAGCGCCAGGCACTGCATCATCATTGGAAAGCGGCACGCGAAGCCGATGTTTGCGGTGCGGTAGCCGTTGCGACGAAACGCGTACGCCAGCAGCTCGTTCTTGGTGAAGCCGTCAATCGACAGGAGGACGTAGGACCGGTTCTCAAACTCCGGGGCCGACACCACCAGGTCGCAGCCGTGGGACATCAGGTAGCTGAAGGGAGAGACAAACGTGGGATCCGCCGTGATGCCGTCCATGTTCTCCCTCATCCTTTTCATGAGAGGCACCAGGCGCGTGATGGTTGCCGTGACGTAGCACTCCACCGTCGCCGCCAACTCCTTCGTCTTCAGCGCCTTGGATGCTTTCGTGACGTACTTGACGGTTGCCTTGCCCGTGATGCCAAAGTACAGGTGGCCGCTCTGCTGGGACAGCTCACGCACGTAGTGGCAGAAGCGCTGCGGCACGCGGGTGTCGAGCAGCAGGGGGCCGATATCGCGGACAGCGAGCAGGACAATGTCGCTCGCCTTCACCCCGTCAATCTCGATCAGTTTCGCCGGGTTGCTGCCGTCGAACCCCGGCCAGGTGACGTAGATGGTGCATTTGAGGCCGTCCCACTCGATGGAGTTGAAGGGGCACAGGGGGACTGTCCGCGACATCGTCCCTTCGACGGTAAAACGTCAATATGAGCACACCCCAGCAAGCGCACAACAGTCGAGAGGAAAAGGTATCCGAGAAGCGCCAGCACACACACACGCACACGCACACGCACACGCACACGCACACGCAAAGCTAGTAAAAGAGAGAAGAGATTACTCGTTCTGCTTTCTAACGTGGATACGGTTGACATGGTAGTTGTCGTTGTGATGGGTTTGAAGAAGGGAGGAGGAGAGAGACGGGCATTGATGCAGGGGTGATTGTCTTTCACGATAACCTGCTCGTGCCAGGAGGCTCGCATCCCGGGGGAAGGGAAAGCCATGCTCGCCTTTGCCTCAAGCGCGCAAGGGGGGGCAAACGGACTCCATACACCATTGCCCTGTCGTAGGAAGGGAGGGAGGGCGAAGAAGGGGGGGGGGGATCCGGTCCTTCTCGTGGTGCTGTTTGCTGGGATCACTGATTTCTCCTCCTTTGATTTGCGCTGCTCTTTTACTACGGGGGGGCGTACAGCAAGAGCGGGAGGCCGGGGAAGAGGAGGAGGAGGGAGCGGCAGGCGAGGGGTGAACAGCAACTCCTGTGTGTATCGAATAGTTTAGAATAGTTAATGCAATCTTTGAGCGCTCGTTTAAAACGACAGGTGCGGAACGGAGTAGCGCCAGCATGCGCATAGTGAGGACTGCCTTGCTTGGCTCAGCAGTTGCCGTACTGCATGTGCGCAGTATGGTGTACAGATGTGTGGAGTGTCTGAGTGGGAGTTCTTAGGGGTGTGGGGAGGGGGGGGAAGAGTGTTGTTGTTGTTGTTGTTTTTGCTTAGATCCAGTCTTCTTAACCCTCTCCCTCCCTCTTGTCGCCCTACTGTTGAGAGCACTCGGGCCCCTGTGGCCCTTCCTGCTGCCTCCCCTGCGAAGGACGACCCGCTCCCGCTGCCGCGTCACCTGCACCATCCTCGCCGCCCTCGCCACCAGCGCCAGAGGGGATAGTATGCCCAAGGAACTCCCGTAGTGCGGGATCGTCCTTGGCGATCGTGAAACACTCCTCCGGGGTCTGCGGAATCGGGTACAGTGGAGGCACGGCGTGCCTGTACGCCTCCCGAGTCTCCTCTACCGTGAAGCCCAGGTCAAATGCAATCGACATGGCCGTTTGCAGCTGGGTGGAGACCATATCGAGCAGGCGGCGCTTGCCAAAGTACGCGTCCTCCTTGCTGTTGGGCTGTTGCGCCTCGTCATCCTCATCTACGTCCTCGTAGTCGTCGTCGTCGTCGTCTTCCTGCTCCCCCGCGCCTGCCTCGCCACCAGCACCACCAGCACCAGCACCAGCACCAGCACCGGCAGCACCACCGCTGGAGGTCTTTGCCGTGTGCGCAGCCCTCGCCGTATCAACGCGCACGGACTCCGTGTAGTTCGCCTCATTGGCATCGAAGACGCCCTCGGAGACCTCTCCCGTGTTCATGTCAGCGTACTCGACCGCGGCCTTGCCCGAGGTCACAAAGCAAGGCGTGCCCTTCACCGCCGCCACATCGGCGACGTACTGTGGGAAGTTTGTGGCAAGGCCCTCCACGAGCGCATTGCTGCCATTCTTCTCCATCGCATGGGCGACAATGTCGTCAATGTTGATGCCGTCGATGGTCAGGAGTTGAATGTAGCCCAGCTTGGTGTCTCCGGTGCCAGCCACAATGGCGTTCTCATCCTCCTTCCACGTGATGAAGGTGAATGGAGAAACGTTTGCAATGGACATGGCTCCGTGTGGTTACTGTTCGTTATCTCGTCGTGGCTGCTGCTGCTGCTGCTGTTTTACAGATATCCTCGCAGATCCCTCACTGGGTAGAGAGAAAGGAGTAAAAATAGGAGTCGATGGGGGGAGAGGGGAGGGGGACAACAGGAGAAGCGAAAGGCAGAGACAAGGAGAGACAAATGGGCCACGCGAGCTGTGGGTATAGGGAGAGGGTGAAGAAGAACTAAGGAGTATAGCTAACCTGTAAGGAACGAGGTATGAGGAATGAAGGACGTACGAGCTTGCGGGTCCACATGCTTCGCATGATCGTCGCCTCGGCATTGGACATTGAGGGTCCTCCCAAGTGGTTCCCATTCGTTCATACATTTCCTGTGGACAGAGAGACTCTCCGAGCCCCCATAGCTGACGGTAGAGTGTCGTCCCAGCCAAGGAGTTCTGTTCATTTGCAAAGTGGTGAGTAAGCGTTGCTCAATCGAGGCAAGGCGCAGTCCGGCACGGTCTGTTCTACAACTTGCGGAGAAGTGTCGTCCCCAAAGTGCCGTGAGAGTGTGTCCGCTGGGTTCAGTTCCCCCTGCCAGGTGGAGGAACACGACCTGAGTATGTCGAGGTCGTGGAAGAGGGGCACTCGTGGGCACACCCCCACGCCCGATTCCTCCGTACGCGTTTTGGTCGGCGTTGTGCGCGGACAACTTGCAACGTGGTCTGCCACCACCGCCCATCGTCGGCCACGCTGCGTTACTGCGTTGTAGGAGTAGTCGCAGCAGTGACGTGATGGCCTGCGGGCTCCGCGTGTGCGGGGAGTGCTTCGCCGTGAGCAGAACCACATCATCCGCTCGGTTGCGCGCCGGGACCTCCTCCGTGGGAGGGAGGGTCATGTCCCCAGCGTTGTTGGCAAGCCACGGTTTGCTCGCTTCTGCCCCATCCTTGCACAGATGCGTCCGTGAAGCACACGTAGTCGTGGATGCCACTTGCCACCACAGATGCTGCACTAGTCGTGCCCCTAGGTCCTGCGAGGTGCTGTGGACTCTGGCGTCCAGGCAAGGTAGTTCAGAGTCCCAGTTCAGTCCCCACATCGATCAACCGGTGCACACCCCGGCACGCCCTCAGCATGTGGAAGAAGGGTGGCGGGATTGAGGCGGGTGGTGCGCATGGCGCACGCTGCCACAGACAGGATCGAGGCAACGCTCCTGCACGTGAATCGTGGTTGAGGCAATGGCCGCCTCGGCAGGCAAACTTAGTTTTCTGTGGGAGTCCGCCCCTCTGCTTCACCACCGCAGTGAGTCCAGGGTCCTCCGCGGGCACGACCGTATCTGGCGAATCCTCCGCGACCACGACCGTATCCGGCAGATCGTCCACGGTTTGAGGGTGGTGCCCCCTGCCCTGTGCCGCGACCAGCCCGGCCCGTATTTGGGGGCTGTCGTGCCGACTTGGCCAGGTCCTCCCGAAGCTCTTGCAGCATTTCGCACAGATGTTGAAGCCGGGCCTCGACGCCATCCATATTGTCAGCGAGCACCTCTGCTCGCCCTCCGCGTTGGTCACCGGCTCCATGCATCCCCCGCCTTCGCTGCGCGCGGGGACGCCGGTAAATGCCGGCGGCGATGTCGTCCTCCACACTCCCTCCTTGTAGGGTTCTCCCTCGTGACTCCTCGAACCTGCGGAGGATGATGTCGTTCTTGACGGCACCATCTTCGCCAGGGATGAGGGGGACGGGGAGTGCCTCGATGTAGGGGCCATATGCGTGTTGCGTGTACTCATGAAGGGAGTCGAACACTTCCCAGTTGTATAGGGAAGTGCGCTTCTCCTCCTCGGCGTACAATAGGAGGTGGAGGTAGCGTTTCACACCATCCTCTCTGTCGGAGGAGTAGAGGAGGTAGAAGCACATCATCGCCATCTCTGGCGTGATCGCTCCATGTTGGCAGAGACGTTCAAACCTCTCCTTATAAGTGGCGGGGTCGGTAGGGCGAGTGGCGCGAAATCCTTGGGCAATTTTCTGGCCCACCTTGTACGGATACAGTTCTAAATCATTCTGCTCCACGAGGTGGGCCATCACGGAGTTGTTGCCCTGGGACGGTCGGTGCGAGGCCAGATTGAACTGGCGCTCGAAGGCCGACTTGTAGAGCTCCTGGGCCTGCTCTGCCGTCAGCATTCCCTCGTTGACGGACGCCAACAGGCTTTTGCGGGCAGACGCCATTGCGTCGGAACCTCCGTTCTGCTGCGGGACAGGTGTCTCCATGGGTGTGGAAGAGAAAAAGGGGAGTGAATGAAGCTACAGTTTAAGGAGCAAGGGGGAGGGAGTTTACTCGCCGAGACTTGTTATTCTGCAAAACTATACGAGACTGGTTCCTTCATCAATGGAAAGCAACGATTCAGGCGAGTAGGAGAAAGAGGTGCTAATGGGCAATAGGGAAGTCGCACGCCATCTTTCGCTGAGCTCCCCGCCAGGCAATGCATCGACGTCCCCCTTTGCATTGCGTGTATGTGGATCCGAATCCATTGTGCACATTCCTCGTTCACAGCGCGCCACGATCGACTCTATCGCGCGTGTTAAGCGAAGAAGAGGAGATCAATGACTGTCTGTGTGCCTCTGTCTGTGTGTGAGTGACGTATAGAGTTCCTCAGTACCCGTTCTCAATGAAGGCGTAGTCAACCCTGTCCACGTGCAGCTGCGACACAGGCCTCGAGGTGTTGAGACGCAGGAACACGCTTGGTGCGTCGCGGACGACCCTGTGGAGGCCAAGGAACACCGTATGCTGCGTTGCCTCCTCGTCGCCGTGCGGAGCCGTGACGGTTGCCACAAGGGCCACAGCCACCTCCTCCGCCTCCTCTGTCCGCCCGCGGTGGACGGTGGCGCCTGCCTTGTGCAGCTCCAGCACATTCTCCGACGCGGAGCTGGTGGGGTGTAGGGTGAAGCTGGGCCACGGCACGGCAGCTTGGCGTGCGAGTAGCGGACTGCCCGCGCTCGACGAGGCGGCCGGTGCCGCGGCCACCATGTGGAGGGCAAGCCCGCCAACCACGCAGTGGAGAGAGGTACTTCCGCTAGTATTGAGAAGGGATATGGCATTCACTTCAGCCAGGTACTCTTGTTGGCTAGAGGTGGTCGGTGACGTCGTGCCGTCGCTGTTCCCCGTCGAGGAGTGGGAGCGGGCAGCCGCCCTGCTCAGGTTGAAGCGCAGGATGTGCCACTGGCCGTTGCCAGGATGCTCCCACTGCACCTCTTCAGCATCCGCGCCGATGCTGAGCAGCTGCTTCGACTTGTAGCGGATGGCGTCGCCTCCCTCGCCGCCCGGGCTGCCTCCTCCTTGCAGGAAGACATGCGCGCGAAGGCCGAGCAAGGCGGCCAAGGAAGGCAAGGATGGCGCAAAGACGGCAATGTCCACCACGACATCGTGAGAATGCCCTGCCAGAGCGGTGGAGGAATGCCCTTCGCAGGCGTCGGCAAGCCCTGTCACGCACCAGTCCGCGACGACCACGGCGCCAGACGGAGGAATGGTGATGGACAAAGACTGATCCCCGAACCAGGCCACGTCGGTGCGCCACTTGGCGGCTGCGTGGCCGCCGTGCACGCGACCGCCGTCGCCCACCAGCGGCAGCCGCACCGTCCACCCGCCCGTGGGGCGGCCGTGACTGGCGTGGCCAGTGGTGCTCGCCTGCTGCTTCTGTGCCTCCTCGTCCTCGGACTGGGCCTCGTATTGGAAAGGAGGCAGGAGATGGGCGACGCCGGGTTGGCAGTAGCCACCCCCTCCTCCTCCTGCTGCTGCGCCGCCGAGCTTAACGCCATTGAGGAAGAACTGCGTGCCAACGCCGGTGGCAAATGCCGTCCAGAGAGCCTTGGCCTCGACAAGGCAGCCGCCCGTCCCTTGCTGGCTGAGTTTCGCGGTGGGAGGGCGGAGCTTGCAGGCCACCCGGCGCTGCTTGAAGTCCATCTGCAGTCGCGACCAGAGCTTGCACTCGGCCTTTAGGAAGCTGTCGCGCCGTCCATGCGCCTCGCACTCGCACGTCCAGCCTGGCGCGAACAAGGCAACCGACAGGCCGCGTCCCACCACCTCGTGCGTCGCCGCGTGGGTGTTGTAGCGGCCGCCGCCAAACATGTTCCGCCCAAACACGTCGACGCCAACGTAGACGTCAGCGGGCCGGTTTGTGGCCGCGGTTCGCGTCAAGGCGAGGTGCATGGGGTTCCAAAAGTAGTTGGTAAACAGCCCATCGCTGACATCGAAGAAGGGCTTGTTCTTTGCGGTGAGCGCATTCTGGTACTGCAGGTCCCCGTTGACGGTTACCGCGTCGTACCAGATCACCTGGCCCTGTGGCCGCACACTCTGCACTCGGCTCCGCAGCATGTCCGTGAACATCACCAGCCGCTTCGCCAGTGCCGCGTCGACGCTGTTCTCTATGTTCACCAGATAGCCATCAAAGGAGAAGAACTCACACAGCTCCGCCAGGCGCTGAATGATCCTACCCATCACCTTTGCGTCCGTCAGCATCGCACGCAGGTCGGCGAGGCCACCACTTCCCTCCGTGATGATGGTCCCCAGCGCGCGCACCCCGTGGCGGTGCGCCACCTCCACCCACGACCGCGGCGGCACCGTGACCCGGTGGTGAGAGAAGTAGACAAAGACATCGAGCAGCTTCCAGTAGGAGATGGTGTAGGCCCTGTCGATGACAGTCTCCTCGTACCGGTGCGGCTGCGGCTGCTCGCCGGCGCTCGCCGCCGCCCTGAGGAAGAAGGTTGGCCGGTCAGAGAGGAGGTAGCCGCCCGCCATGTCGTGGCAGACCAGCAATCGCGGCTGCTGCTGATTACGGATGCCACTCGCGGAAGCGCCGCCAGGCGGAGATGTCGGTGAGGACGCCGACGCGCTCGCCATGTCGGAAACCGAGCAAAGAGAGGTGCTGCCCCTGCGTTCCTCGGCGGGGTTCGCCGTACCCGATTGCACACGGCACCGAAGCGGGGCCACAGGAGCTGACGACACCTTTGAGGTGTGCAGCACACTCCCCAGCACGCTATTCCACGCCAGCAAGGCGTCAAAGGTGCTGAAGGGCACGCCCTCGGCCTCCTGCATCGCGGACAGAAGTGAGTCACCAACGGATAGCACGTGCACTCGCTCCATGAGCTCGGCCGGCACGCGCGCGCGCACGCACAGGACCTCGGCAGTGCTCGTCACATTCTCCGCCCGCCCACCGTACGGGACGACGCAGCGGCCAGACGGCTCCCGACAGCCAGCGTGGACGCCAGAGCCGACCGCCGCACGCGCCACGCCGAACCGACTACCGTTGGCCTGGAACACAAACGACGCAACATCAACGCCGGCGGGGTTGTACTGTGCATCCGCAAGGAGAGAGGCCGGCACCCACGCAAGCGCGTCCTCCCGCCCTCGTCGGACACACAGCACCTTGTAGCCACCGCCGGAGATGCCTTTCTCCTTCCCGTCGCGGCTGCAGTAGTAGGCGGACAGGTGGCCGTGGTCACTGGACAGGGCACACTTGCCAAAGCAGCCCTCCGCGTCGCGGTTCCGCAGTGACGACAGCATCGATGTGGCGGTCACGTAGATGGAGAAGAACGGTGCGCCGCCCTCCTGGCCTACAGCAAGTGGGGTGAAATCGCTGGGAAATGGCGGGGAGCAGTAGCGCAAGAGCTCGTCGTCGCCGCGGCAGGTGCTGCTGCTGCTGTTGGTCGCTGCAGGGCTGCCCAGCACCTGCTCCTCGTTCGTGGTGGTGGGAAGAGGTGGGGAGGAAGAAGGTGCTGCCCGCGTCTTCGCCTTGTCGGGGGAGGCGCCTGCTGCGGTAGCCTCTGCGTCGGCCTCGGACGCGCTCAGCGCCACGGCCGCGAGCGTCTCAACGTTCGCCGTCACATCCTCCAAGGTCGCCACGATGGCCTCCAGAACGTGTCTGCTCGCCGCCTGGTCCGTCAGCACCCACTTGTTCGCCTGTGGCGTCGTGGCTGTCGGCACCGCTTGCCGCACGAAGCCAGCCGTCTCGAGGATCTCCGTCACACCAAACTCCTCCATAGGCTTCAATTTTTCTGTGTATGTCCTGCTTGCGATGGAGAATGCCCTGTACTTGGCCTCTGTGGGGTGATCCATAATGTTTGTCAGGATCGACTTGAGCGTCTCCACTGCGGTGAGCGTCGTCTGCACACCCTGCGCGCTGCGGCCGTCATCCAGGAGCTCGTTACTCTCCAGCATGGTGCGAGCGAGGATGAGGTTGTCCTCCTGATCCTCCGTCAGCAGCGTCTGCGGGTTCAGCAACCCCGCGCCGACGCCTCCCGGACCCGTGGAGGCGGACGCGGTGGCAGAAGGCACCGGCTGTTGCTGCTCTTGTGCATGGGAGGACGCAGGGGCGCTACCGCCGCCAACACCACCACCGGCCATGGCGCCGGTGGCCTGCTCCAGGGTGGGGCGAATCATGCGGCCAAACGGAGTGTCCAGCAGGGTGGGGATCATGTCCTTGACATCAGCGGGGATGTCCTGGCTGAGCAGGAAGCGCGACGCGGCTTGCGAAAAGTGATTGCAGTTGTTCTGCAGCAGGTTATAGTCGTATGGGCCAAAGCCACTCCGCTGCTGCTGCATCACCCAGGCCATGAACTCCGACTCCGTCTTGCTCGTGTTGCCCAGGAGCTCCTGCCGGTACGGGGGGCCGAAGCGCGTGTGCCCCGGTGAAGCCTCCCGTACAACGCCGACACCGCCGTCAAAGTAGAACTCGTGGCCGTACACGACAATGGAGGTGTGCCAGATGCCCTCGATCTGGCGGCCAATAAGCATTGGGCTCATGGCACGCGCCATGCCACCCGTCAGGTCGTAGCGATACAAGTAAACCGGCGTCGACATCTTCTGGTGCTCTTCCTTTTTTTTTTTTTCTCTCTCTCTCTCTGACGATAAAAAGAATAGCAATAACAATGGTTGCAATAGTGGGCAGGGAGTTGGGAACGAAGGGAGGGAGGAGGGGGGGGGGGGATGGCTAATGAGAACCAAAAACGAGATTACTTCCTATTGTTCCTTCTCACGTCGTAGTGTATGAAACCTCCTTGCAGAAAGGGGGGAGAAGAGGCGGAGGAGGGCATGCAGCAGGAGAGCAGCATGGGTGACATACGCTTACGCACTGGGGAAAGAAGAAGAAGAGAGGAGGGCGGAGGGGTACGTGCAGAACCCAAGATGTTAGTCCTCCCTCCCCCCCCCTTCCCATCGACGGCAACAGCGATGATGATGATGTTGTCTGCTGTGCTGGCTCTTTTCCTTTAAACGGGAAGGAGCAAGAATGGTACAGAGGCGAAAACGAGGAAGGAACGCACCGGCCGCGAGGGCTCTCTGTTGGTAATGCAATAGTCGAGAAAAGATAGTAAAGGAAGGACTACGGGAAGCCCAGCGAGGCAAAGATGTCGTCGTCGTTCTGCCGCCTTGGCGCGCCACCACCACTGCCACTGTAGGCCATGGGCCCCGTACCTGCATTGGCAAAAAGGTCGCTGACGATGCCGGTATTGTTGTTGTTGGTGGTGGTGGTTGCGTTGGTGCTGCTGCTGTAGCCGGCTGGACTCGGGGCGGGAGCGGAGGGTGGCGGGGCAAACCAGATGGCGTTTGACGTCGTCGAGGCTGCGGGCGCCGCAGCTGATGGGCCGTGATTCGCACTCGCTGGCCACGCGTTGCTCCTCCCATTCTGGTTGCTGGTCGAGGCTGTAGTGGCCGTAGTGGTCGCGGTGGTGAAGCCAGCCGCGGCGGCACTTGGTGCCGAGAAGAAATCCATCGCCGTCCTCGTGCTTGGTTTCGCCACCGCGGAAGGCACGGGCACGCCGCTACCGTTGCCTCCGAGAAAGCTGTAAGCGCCGCCGTCGGAGGAGATGGCGCGGAAGCTGCCCAGATGCTTATCGATGCACTGGACCACAAACGCGCGCACTGTGTTGTTTCCGCAGAGCAGCAGCGGGGCCAGCTGCGGAATCGACTTGGCCGCAGCGTGTTCGCGGGAGAAGTCGTCCTCGAGCTTCTGCAGTGTTGTCATCATACTTTGCAGCTGCATCCGGCGGGACTCACTTGACGTCGTCGCCGACAAAGGCGATGGTGAGCCACCGCCGCCGCTGCTGCTCTCGTCGCTGGCACTTCTGCGCTTGAGTGCCTGGATGAGATGGGTCTCGGCCGCCTCCTTGGTTGCTGTCGAGGCCACGAGCAGAATCCGCTCGAGGCAGAGAAAGGCGCTGGTGAAGAGGGTGGGATGGGTGGAGCCAATGTCGGTGAGCCGGCCCGCCAGCGCCGCCGCCGCGTCGTTCGTTGGCAGCAGTGTGGCAACGGCAGCGTCGCCGCCGGCCTCGAACAGTCGCCGCATGGCGCTCAGCGTGTGGCTCAGGAGCGCCTCGTCGTCTCCATTCGCGTCTGTGTAGAGGCACTTCACCAAGAAGGGCATCAAGATGTTCGTTTTGTCGCTGGTGGTGTTCATCTTCTGTGCCAGGGTGTCGAACTTCTCGAGCACCAGCTGGGCCAGCATCCCCACCTTCTCGTACCAGGGCGACTTCGCGTTTGTCATGGCGCCGAGAAGTGCCGTGAAGTACTCGCGCAGGTGCTCCTCGAAGGCCTTTGCGGAGAGCGCACGGCAACACTGCAGCATGATGGGCAGCACAAAGCGCAGCATCGACTGTTGCTTGCTCTCTCGCTTCAGGAGAGGCAGGATGTTCTCAACAATCACCGGCTCGCAGAAGGCACAGGACCCATCCTCCGCTCTCTCCGCTTTGCCTCTGGTGATATCGGCCAAGCTGAAGTTGTCGTTGAGGCCGCCGCCGCCGCCACCGGTGGAGGAGGTGGAGGTGGAGGTGGAGGTGGAGGGCCCCAGCGAGGTGTACAGTACCTTGAACAGGGCAAACCGCTCATTGGGGTCGAGGGTGTCGTAGCGTTCGATCTGATCCAGCAACCGCATGTCGTGCGTGGCGAACGGTCCCGTCTCCATGACAGTGCTCATCGGTGGCCGTGGCCGGTACGACAACGCGCCGCGCGGGAAGTACCGTTCCACCTCCTTCTCCACACCGCCACGCATCGCCTTGTGTCGCTCGAGGCTGCCAGCACAATTGAAGAGCCTGTCGCCCCCATTTAGAATTTCGACGGCGGCGAGGAGGAAGGAGTAGATGTCGCTGTCGGGGAACCCAAGTGGCGCGGCAAGGTTGATGCCTTGCTGCTGCTGTTGCTGTGGCAGCGTCTGCTGGCTGCCGTCGATGCCACCAGTTGCGCCGCCTCCCATTAATTCTGCGAGAGACGGACCTTTCAGTTTCTGCTGTTGCTGTTGCTGGTGCTGCTGGTGCTGTGGTGCACCAGCGCCTCCGCCGCCCTTCATCACAAAGTCCACAAACTCTGCGGCGACGTAGTCCAGCAGCGGTGCGCTGACTGAGCGGAACGAGTGCGATGGGGAGCACAGCACACTCACCACCCCCGCATCGCTCTCCGCCATCATCTCCGTGCGGCGGATCGCGTGAATGAAATCTCCAATCTTCCACCGGCCGTCGCTTGTCACGTAGAGCGCCTGTGGGGAGAAGTCGACTAGCATAAGGTCTGCCGTCTCGTGCATAAAGCGCAGCGTCTCCGCGCACCGACGCAGGCCCAGCACCTTCAGCTGTCGCGGCATCTCCTTCAGTGGCAGGTGCGGCACCCACGCCGTCACCCGCTCCGTCACAAACCAAACCTTCTTCCCTGGCACGTCCACCAAGCCGCGCTCGATGCGCAGGACTCCGGGGTGGCGTAGCTGGGACATGAATGCAACGTGGTGCCGAACCCGGTCAAGGAAGAAGGTTGCATCGATCGCGGGGTCCTGCCGGGCCACCAGGTCCGCTACCTTCACTTGGAAGATGGACACCTCCTTCCCTGAGCTGACCTCCACCGCGTCCTTGACGCGAAAGATCTCATTCCGCCCCAAGAGGCGCGCGCTCTTCTCGTCGACCTTGTACTGATAGATGGGGTCCTGTGTGACGGCCGAGGCCACCACACTTCTCAACTGGCTAAACATGGCAGGGGGGGGAGGGGGGACAGAGGTCAACCTATATGTGTAAAAGCTGATACGTATAAATAGGAATGGCAATAGGGATCGTAATGGGAACTGTCAGTGGAGAGAAGCCAGCAAGAAGACTAGCAGGCCGCCCTTCTCTGGATCCCTCACAATGCACAAACGACGCCCTGCGTGCGCTCTGCTACAGTGCGAAAAGAAGAGCATAGAGAAGAGAGAGAGGGAGCGTCATGGAGGAGCAAAGGGTTTGTAGAACGTTTTTTCGGCGTATCCATTTCTCCCCTCCTTGAGGAAACAGAGAGAGAGAGGCTTCATCCGTTGTCGTGACAAGACGGAGGTGGTGTGCTCCATGATACATTGACCCTCGCACGCTATCTCTGTGCACTAGTGTTTGTTTTTGCGTGTTCCAATCTCCCGTTTGGGCCAATGCTGCTTATCGCTACCCTGCCTCGTCCAGAGCGGCCAGCGCGGAGCTTTTCACTCGGCTCGCCTTCATCTCCGCCGTCAGTGGATCAGGCGCGTCGAGGAAGGACAACGTCTTGTCAAGCGATTCCCTCAGCTCCTCCTCCACATGCACGAGGGCAGCGCTGAGCACCACCGGCCTCGCGTCCTCGCCGTCCCCTGCCTCGCTCTTGCTGCCGAGGTGTGATGAACTACTCCTGGCGGGGAGGGAATGGTGCGTTTCCAACCTGTGGCGCTGCTGCTGCTGGTGTTGATGCTGCTCCAGGCCGCGCCGCCTCTCCCCCTCTTCGTCCTTGGACGCGGACAAGGATGGCCCCTTCCCTCCCCCGGCGGTGGTGGTGGTGGTGGTGGTGGTGCCGGTGCCAAAGGCCGTCTTCTCATCGCTAGTATTGTGCTGCTGCGTCTTGGCAAGACGTCTGCGCTTCTGGCGATCCGCTGCTGCTGTTGCCTCGCCGGTGCTGTTGTTGTTGTTGCGTCCGCAGACGGGGCACTCGTCCTCGTTGAGCATCATCGCCTGGCCAGACTCCAGGCACGCTTTGCACACCGTGAAGCCGCAGCACGGCGTGGTCACCTCGCGAAAACTGGTCAGCTCGCACAAGACGCACACGTGGTTTTTCTTCTTCTTGTCCACCCCCGCCTCGCTCTCGGGATCACGCACTTGTCCGCGCTTCACGGGGAACACCTTGCCTGCCAGCGCCACCGCGCGCTGCAGGGCAAGTGCATCCGTCGCCGTGGGGCCAGAGGAAGCCGCCCCACCAGGATGCCTCTGTCCCTGCTGCACCTGACGTTGCTGCTGTTGCTGGGGCGGCGCGCCAAACGGGTCGTCCGTGCTGCTGCCACCCTGCCCGATCGACGGGAAGCTGGTGCCGAGGAGGTGGAACTGCTCCTCCGTGTCCCTCATGCGGTGCTGCGTCTGCGCTCGCCTCTCCTCCTCCGCTGCCTCCGCATCGTCAGTGAGAGAGCGCTTCGACACAGTGACGTCGACGCTGTCGTAGTTGTGCAAGTGGTCGTCAAGGTACAACACCTTGGCTGTGGTCTGCGGTGGGCCACCGCCACCGCTGCTGCTATAGTTGTTCGTGACGAGTGTCAAGGCGGTCCGAAAAGCGCTTAGGTTAATCTGGTGCTCCTTCACAATCTCGTCAAGGAACTGCCGCACAGGCAATGACTCCCCTGAGAAGCCGGTGTTGTAGTACTTGCCCGAGGCGGCTGGGTGGTGGCCCAGGATGCGGTACCGAATCACGTGCTCCATTGTGGCGGGCGAAACACAAGGGAAGGGGAGGAGGAGGGGCTGCGCGCAACCTGCGAGCAGCCGATGGAGAAGGAGAGAAGAAGAGCTCGACAAAATCCACAACTACCTATATGTCGGCACAGCAACAGTACAAGATGAACAAGAATGTGTAGAGAGATAGGAAGGATGGAGGGGGGGGGGGAGGGGGGAGAGAGTCCGTGCACGTGAAGTAAAGAGCGCATCGTTAGACTCCTCCCAATAGGCGTGCGTGTGCACCACCTGCTCGTCATGCAGTAACACTATTCTCTTCATTGCGTGAAGGGGGAGGGGGAGGGTCTTCCTTTATAGGTGTGCCAATCAAAAACTCCGAAATGGAGTTGGACATTTTTGCGCTTACATCACTGACAGACACTTGGAGAAACAAGCACGGGGGGGGGAAGGGGACAAGATGTCGAGAATTTACATGACATACACCTTGCCGTGTAGGAATGAGATAGCAAGATGAAAAGAATCCCACATAGCGGTATCCGCTCAGTAATCCACCGTCTTCACCTTCCACTGGGTTATGGGCTCGCTCGTCACAGAGGCAAGCATGCCGCCGCCGGCGACGGTGCCCTGACGGCCGCTGTCGGTCTTCCTGGCGGCACCCGACACGTTCGCGGCCACGTACACCGTGCTGCCATCCTTGTCTACGTAATAGCTCTTCTCCTTCGCAAAGGCTTCGTGCTTCGCCCTGAGCGTCGCGATCGCCTCCTCCGCGGGCATGTCGTCGGGAAAGCCGAGGCTGGCAAGGTTGTTGACACCGTCAAACTGGCTCTTGGGCTTGGTCACACGCGTCTGTCCCTTCATCGCCCTCTCGCGGTTCGCGACAACGACGCTGGGCCGCTGCATCACCCCGCTACTCCTCGCAGCCGCCGCCGACGACGACGATGGCGGAGCCTCCCCGCTCTCGCCGGTTCGCTGCTTCTGCAACGCTTGCGCCTCGTCCCGCGCCTTGAGGCTGGTCCAGTCGACGGAGCGGTGGAAGTGGGTGCTGTCGCCGCTGTAGGCCGCCGCATCCGGCGCCGTGTAGTCCGCGTGTGTGACGCTCTTTTTCTCAAAGACGGCCTGGCACCCGGTGAAGACGTCGCGAAAGCTGTCGCGGCGGCGGCGGCCCTTGTCGTCGCCACTGCCGTAGGTCTGGCGAATCCAGGTGCGGGCCTTCCGCTTGCCCAGCTGGGTGAGCGTGTTGGTGTAGTACTTGATCATCAGGTCAGCCTCCTCGCGCTCCACTGCGGCGGTGTAGGCAGCACGGCTCGCCGGCTCTGGCGCGTTCGGGTCGCACGCGTAGATCTCTGCGCAGATGGCGCGAAACGTGTCTCGCTGCCGACCGGTGGCCCCGAGGTTGTACCAATCCTCCACATGAGCGTGAGCGTCGCTTGCGAAGATATCCTTGTAGGCCTCATTCATCAGGTGCCAACGGGTGGACGGAATGGCGGGCTTCGCCTGAACCAATTTACGACGCGTGTTCATTGTGGGGGGGGGGGGGGGAGTTGCGGGAGGGGATAGGAAAAGAGGGAGAGAGAATACAGAGGAAGAAGAGCTCTAGCGCAGTGGCCTCGCCGCACCGAGAAAGGGGGGATAGGGAAGGGAGATGAGAGGGAGAAGGGTAGCCAGTACTCCCACGTACCTCTACGCACGGCGAGCGCGTCCAGGAAGGGTGTGAGAGAGAGAGAGGGACATGCAATGTGTCCGCCTTGTTGAGTATCTCCTCCTCTTGAGCATACATATGTGTACGTACTCTTTCCTTATTTTCTATCGCTGGGCTTCCCGCTACGCAAAGAGCGCACAAAGGGTACAACAGCAGTTGTGAAGGGAGAGGGGAAGAAGAAGCGGGGGGGGGAGCGAAGCAAGCGCTGGCCCACGACAAATGCTGAGTATGGGGGAGGGGGGGGGGGGTACGTGCGGCTCTCCCTCCCTCTCTCTCTATTCTGTGGTGCTCTTCTTGGATGGCTTCTTCTTCTTCTTGCTGTCCCTCTGCTTCTCCTTGGTGGCCATGTCTATCTCCAGCTGCTGCTGTGCAGCGCGCGTCAGCTCGGCCATGCGAGCCTCATTCGCGGAACTGCTGTCGGCGACGGCAGCGTGGGGGTTACCAACGTTTGCGGTGAGCACCGTGCTGCGACTGCCACCCAGTTCAGTGCTGTTGTGGGGGTTGCCGCCCGATGCCCCGTCCTCGCCGCCGGCTCCTGCTGCTGCTGCGGATGTGCCAGGGTCTATGCCGATCTGCACCACGGAGGAGCTGTTCACGCTGACAATGCCCATGAAGGCCTTGGTCCAGATGTCGTACACCTTGGGATCACAGGTTAGGAGGTCCACACTGCGTGCCGCGCGGCTGTTGCGGTCGTAGAACCACAGACTGAAGCAGCCGTCCACGGGCAGCCGCGCGCGATGGCCACGGCCCTCGCGGCAGCCGAGGATGGTGTTGGGCGACTCTAGGAACGGACGAAAGCACGGTGCTCGTGGCGTTGTCGTGACGCCAACGAGGAAGTCTAGGGGGATGGCATCCACAATGGCGACGCCGGACTGGTGCATTGTGATGACCAGCTGCGGGATGGGCTCCGACTTGGTCGCCATCCGGTGCAACGGCAGCATGCGGATGCGGAAGAAGCGCTCCTTGGGCCACTTGTCGGCGGCGTAGTACACAAAGTACGAGCCCTCCCGGCACGCGTCGAGGTAGTGCAGGAAAAGCTCGGCCATGTGGTAGTTGATGAGCTCGCGGTACCGAGGTAGGTAGATGCCGCGGTGCTGCAGCAGCATGAGCACGATGGCGTGGCTGGAGTGTCGGTTCCACTGGAAAACGGGCTGCTGCGCACGCTGCAGGAGCTCATCAGGCACTACAGGCGTCGCATCCAGGTCAATGTCGTTGGTTAACATGGAGGCAATCGTCGCACGGTCGTCTTCGTCATCGACAAGACCATTGGCGTTCGAAAAGGGGAACCCGCTGCTGCCGTCGGGGCGAAAGTTGCGTAAATCGGTGAAGGCGCGTCTCTTGTCTCGTCTGTTGCCATTTCTTCTACTGCTGTCGTTGTCGCTGCGGCTGGACGACGAAGACGAGGAGGGAGAGGAGGAGGAAGCGTCTTCCCCGTCCGAATCGCTGCTGTCTGAGGAGGACGAGGAGTGCGTTGCCGACGACGACCTGCCAAAAGTGCTGTCGCTTGTCGTCGCTGTCCCCGACGACAAGCTCGGCGCACCGTCGCGACCGTAGGTGCCACCTCGGTGAACGGCAGCATCGCGCTCTCTGGAGAAGCGCTCGGTGCTGTCCACCATACCCTCCTCCCACCCTCTGTCGCGCCACCGCCTTCCCCCCTCCATGCTGTCGGCACGGCGACCTCCGCTGTACGTGCGGTTAGGTCCCACATGTGTTGTGGCCCACCGCGAGCTGCGAACGCCATGGCCGTCATCGTCACTCCCTTGGCCTCCCCATGACGTCCCGCCGTACACATTGGGATTCTCGGCGTGATTGCCACGGCGATCATCGGGGCCACGACGAGCGCTAGAGGGCCTTGCCTCCGGGCTGCGCCAGCGGGGTATCGTCACTCGCCTGCTGGCCGCTTCGTCGTCGAGCAGATCAGAGCCAAACGCTCTCTGCGAGTTCCACCGACTCCCGTCGAGCCTTCCCTCCTCGCCTCTCCCTGCACGCCACGCGTCTCTGTTGCTCGCCTCGGCCACACTACCACGCCAGCCACCCAGGTGGGTGCCTCCCACAGCGGTGCGATCGGTACGCCGCGGTGTGGGTGAACCGTCATCCAGCCGGTCGCCCGCGCCGTCCCAGCTGCCAAAGAGCGACGTTTGATGCGCTGGGTCCGTGCCCGACCGCGTGTCGATGCCGCCTCCGTTGCCGGTCCCGGACATGCTGGTGTTGTTGTTGCTCGTCAGCCAGTTGCCGTACTTGTAGCTGTCGCTGCGAGCGCGTGTGCCATCATCCTTGTTCGCCGCATGGATAGAAGAGAGGGAGGAGATGGGATTGCTTAGATCACGGTTGTTGTTGTTGGGGTAGTGGCTACTCCACCCCGGCCTTGTCGTGTTGTTCATGCTCAGCTGAGGGACAAAGGAGGAGCGTCCCGTGGTGTTCAGCGTGGAGCTCATGTCGCCTGCTATCGTGTCCCCGGAGGTCTATGCCAGCCCAGCTGGCAGCGAAGAGAGCGGGGGAAGAGGCGGAAGGACCTCCTCCTGGGGCCAAGCAAGGTGCGTTTCTATCGGCGTTGCAGCCGCTACTTCCTTGAGGGAGCGAGAGGAAACCAAAGAAGGGGAAATAGAGAGAGAGAGAAAGGGGGGAGACAGTTCCGCAGGCAAAAGGAAAGGAGGAAAGGAGGAAAGAACAGGGCTCCCTCCACTGCAACACCCACTGCGCTCTTCTCCTGTATCCGCCTCATCGCTTGGTCATCTCTCCACAGGGAGCTACTTGCCCCACCCCCTCCTTGTGGGAGAGTCCCCCACCACCACCACCACCACCGCGTTGGCGCGTGTGTTCCGTTGAAGCATTTCTTCTGTGCCCCCCTCTCGCCAAGAGAGAAGCACACACACAAAGGGAGTAGAAGGGAGGGAATGCGGGAGAGGAGCACATCGGATGGTACATGGATTAGGAGGAGGGGGAGGGAGGTTCCCTTCTCCGCCATCCTTCTCATAAAAAAAAAAGAAGCAGAAGAGGACGGAGAGAACAAGAAAGGAAAGGTTGAGAGAGAGAGGGGGGGCAAACGGACAGAGAGAGAGAGCAATGGCAAGAGAAGCAACTCGTCACATCCCCCCCCCTCCTCTTCCTCAGCTCTTACTGTATGAACTCGTTTACATGAACAACTCTTTTGAAGCAACAAAAAGGGTAAGGAGAGAGAGAAAGAGAGAGAGGGGAGGGCGGTTCACCTGTGCAGTGGCATCCTCTCGTCGGGTCCGTCCTAACCAGTGCCCCCTCCGCCGTGGGATGCTACGTCCTTTCCGACATGAGCCGCCGCGCTCGCAAGGGCCTCCTTGCTCCTCCTTCGCTCCAGCAGAGTTATGCTCTCCACCACGGCGGGGATGACGAAGCCGTCCAACATGTCGCAGACCAGATCCTCCTTCTCGACCTCGGCCTGCGGGTCCCGCGGGGCCGGCAGGGCACCCTGTCGCTCCCGCTCCGCCTCCACCGCTACATCTAGGGCGGTCTGCCTCACGGCCTGTGAACGCGCGGCCTCGAGGAAGGCCGTGGCGTTCTGGCGGGTGCCGCGCACAATGGCGGCGTAGCCCAGCTCCGCCCGGTCGCGCTCAGCGCGCTCGGCCTGGCGACGGGCGAGTTCGGTCGCCTCGCGTGCCTTGCGGACAGACTCGGCCTCCGCGCGGAGGGCCTGCAAGGACTGCACGTCCCGCTGCCGATCCAGCTCCTGGTACAGATAGCCCAGCGTGTCGCCAACAATGTCGCCCACCGCGGCAGAGACGACGACGTCTACCATCTCGTCCTGTTGCCGCGCCAGCGCCTCCAGCTCCTTGACATCTGCCACGGCCTGCTCGGCGCTCTTCGCGTCCGAGGCGGCCTGCAGCTCCTGAATGAGGCCCCGGCACCTCTCCTTGCCCTCGAAGAAGTCGTTCTGCACCGCCCGCCCGCGCAGCAGTCTCTGCAGCAGGATGCAGGCCTCCTCGCTGGCTTCCTCGGCGTCGCCATCCAGCTCCAGTTCTGGTGTTGGGGGGCGCTGCACCTTGGGTGGCGCGCGGTACAGATCCAACACGCTCTTCACCTTTGCCTGCGCCACCTCATGCGAGATCATCTGCGTGAGGGTACCGGCGCCGCCGCCGGCCTGCCCATCATCCCCAGCCGTCAGCGCGGCCTCCAGTCCAGTTGCATCCTCCGCGCCGGCGCGCCGCTTGCCTCGTTCAATCTGCTGCTGGGCCCGCTCAAGGGACTGCACCAGTCGCTCTGCCTCGTGCCGCTGGTAAAGCGTCGGCAGCCGCGCAATCGCCTCGTTTTCGGGTACGGCGAAGGAGCTCTCCGACACGCGCTCGATACGGCCGCCACGGCGCTGATCGACCTCCTCCACGCCGTCCACCGCGGTGAGCAGGAGGGGGCGGACATCGTACGTCATGGACCTGGTGGTGTCGCCAGTGGTGGTGGTGGCAGTGGCGGTGGCGGTGGTGAGTTCAGAGGAGACCACTGGTGGAGCGGCGCTGGCGCCATATTGGACGTACGATCTAATGAGGTCGGGCTTCCCGCCTCCTATCTTCCGACTGCGTCCTGCGCCACCGGCACCGTCCACAGAGGTCACTGCGGCCCCCTCCGCGCCGTCGCCCATGCCAAGTGTGCTGCCCTGCGCGACTTTGCGATCCTTTGCGCGGCGGCGGTCGCCCATACTCTTGGCCTGCATGGTTCCGAGCTTGGATGACAGGGTAGACAGATACTCCTCCTTCACCCTCTCCAGCCGCTGTTTACTCGCCTCCTCGCGAGCAGCCTCCCGTTCGAGCAGCGAGGCCTTGATGCGGTCGAGCCGACGGTCCTGCAGGTGCTCAACGTGCGCCTCGCGGTCCCGCCACTCCTCCTCTTCCAGCGCGTGGAGTCGGCGGAAGCGTTCCTCAATGCTGGCGTCATCATTTCCTTGTGGTAGGTCGGCCTCGATCTCGCGTCGGCGCCGCAGCCGCTGGATCAGCTCCACCTCCTCGCGGCCCGCGGGCAGGCCGCCGTTTTGGCACGTCAGACCCTGCAGCTTGAGAATCTCCGGCTCAGGGAGCCCGTCCGGGATGTAGTAGTCAGGCGAGTAGGGGTCCGTCTGCGCCTCGTTCTCGCGGTACATGGTCTGCACTCCGCAGTCCCTTGCCGTCGTCGTCCCCGCCGCTGCTTCCCTGGCGTCCTCGCCATCGCCCTGGCCAACGCCGCGCTGTCTTGCCGCTGATGAAGAGGCAGGCATGGTGGAGGCGAAGTTGGTTCCGCCAGGCAGCGTGGGTAGGTGGTGCGCGCGGGCCCGTTTGTTCTCCCCTCCTCGCCCTCCCGCACGGCGTGGCCCAGTCATCAGCGGTTCAACTGAGGAAGGTCGCTGCTGCCGTTGGCGGCGGCCACCGCCTGCACCATCGTGAGGATAGTAGGGGGCACTGCCGCCCTGCGGTCCGGAGAAACCGAGCCCCGGCGCTGCTGGGGTCGACGCCGCGTAATGAAGCTGCGCCGAGTTCCAGGTCCCTGCCTGCTGGCTTGCCATCATGGATGCGTCGCCGGCGTGGAGCTCGCCCCCGCTGGGCTCGACGGGACGCCGGAAGAACTTGAAGCGATCGCGGCCGGCAAGCTCCGTGGAGTAGTTGGCGCCGCCCCCTCGCACATCGGTCCTTTGCCTGTACATGTAGCGTCTCCGACTATGTATGTATGTGTCCAGTTGCCACGGTGGACAGCAAGAGGAACGGACACGAAGCAACACGGAAGCTAAAGTTGGATCAAGGGGAGGGGGGGGGGGATGAGAGGCAGAGACGGGGATGTGTTGCGACGCCGGTCTCCTCTTCTGGTGCTATGGTGTGTTGCTTTCTCCTTTGAACCTTGCACTACGGGGGGCAGAGAAGGGGAGTTGCGTTATGGTGACATTGGCAAATTATTGTCACGCGAGTGAGGTGTCGCACTACGCTTCCCTCTCCACGGGGGAGAGTTACGCGCTTCCTCTTCCTGTCATATCGGCATTCTTCACAATGTCACAGTCGCGGTCATTCTCGCTATTGTTGTTGTTGCTCTGGGTGCGCTGTTCTGTTTATGGTAAACCTGGCAAGACGTGACACAGAGGGGGGGGAAGGAGGCGGCGCCAGGTGAAGAAGAAAAGGCCCAAGAGTGGGTTATGTGGATATGTGAGTCGTCGCCAACCCCCGTACTGCTACTGCTGTTGCGGCCGCTAGGACTCCGCTGCGTTCCAACGGAAGATGGACTTCTTCACCCGCAGGTTCATACCTGTCAGCAGCGGGCGGCATTGGTAGAACAGCAACATCACGAAAGGTAGACGCACAATCTCCAGGAACTCGTTGATGACAAAGGCAAAGCCCACGTTAATGTACGAGTCCCACGCCTCGATTCTCTTGTAGAACTTGTCCCTATCAATGTACGTGCCGAAGAATAGGAGGAGAAACTCAAACGCCGACTCCTTCTTGATGAAACCGCTCGCGAAGCCGATGTAGAGCACCACAAAGGTGCCGACGTACACACTCGTATACAGGAGGAAGAATGCCTTGCCCTGGCGCTTGAAGAAGTTGAGCCCTTTCTTCCATCGGCTGCTGTTGTCGTCGCGGATGCGGTCCATCTCGAGCTGGAACTTGGCCTCGCCCTGCTCCGCCACCTCCTGGATCCGTTCGCGGCGGGCCAGGGAGTCCTCCTTAATCTTCTCCCGCCCGATGCTCGTGACGGACGCGTTGCCTTTGTTCTTCTTGTCGGCCTCCTGCATGTAGTCCTTGGTGCTCTTGGTCACCCACTTCGTCGTGGATGCTTTGTTCTTCTTGTTGATGCCCCCAATGGTTTGGCTCGTCTGCTCAAACTGCACACCACGCAGGGCGGTGTAGAGCAGCGGGGTGTGCAGCATGCTGCCACCAACAGCACCCACCGCGCCGCTCCAACGACTACTGAGGAAGCCTGACAGATGAGAAGAGGAGGCGGCGGGGACAGCGCTGAGGCCGGCGCCGCGGCGAACTCGCAGCGCGGCTGTGGCGCCGATGCCGGTGCTGCAACGCTGCGGCGCGTTCAGCCGGATGATCCGCGACAGCATGCCGTGAGACGTAGAGAAACAAAGGGGCAAAGAGGCACGCGTAACGAATAGTACGGTAGCAACAACAACAAGAAGAGTGTGGCAATAATGGACAGAGGCAGAGAGAGAGAGAGAGAGAGAGCGCACCCAGCGCACCTTTTCTTCTTATTGAGAAAGGATAGGAGAAAGGGAGAGAAGAGGGAGGCGTTTGAGTAGGCAGATGGCCGCAACAAGGGGAGGGAGAGGGTTGGGAGAGGGCCGCGAGACATGCGGAGGTTCAACTGTCCTTCTTCTGTAACACGGGAGGGAGGGAGGGGGGGAGGGGAGAGTTCTCATTTTGCTCTTCTACATGTGTCTCACCGAGCAGGTGACTTGAGCTCTTCGCCCATCGACTCGATCTCCGCCGAGGCAACAGCCTCTTCCTCGTCGAATCTCGTCTTGCTGCCACCACCACCACCACCACCGCTGGCCTTCCCATCGGCTCCGCCCACACTCTTCCCCTCCATGGAGCCCTTGGCGGCGCTGATGACGTCCTCAGAGGCGCCAAAGAAGCTTGTCACTGACGCCGTGTCGTGCTCCACTTGCCTCGGTGAGGACGAAGAAGAGGAAGACACCGTCGCCGCGCTGGCGGAGGTGGTGCTGGGTGCAGCTGGCTTCGCAGCGGCAGCAGCAGCGGCGGCGGCAGCCTCCTCTTCTTCCTCCAACAGGGCCATGTCCGCCAGCGCCTCGTCTAGTGCCATCTTTGCCGCACTGCCCTCAAACTGGCTGCCTGACGCATCGGAGGCCTCGGTGGGTGGCCATGCCGTCGTACCGCGCGCATCCTGTCCAGCCCCTGGCCAAGGTCCCTCGCCAATGGACTCCAATAGATCCTCCTCTTCATCCTCCTCGTCGTCGTCTTCGACAACCTCTGTGTCCTCGCGGACTTCGCCAGTTGCTGCTGCAGCAGCAGTAGCGGTGAACTGCGGGGGATCCGTGATGGACGCAGAGACGGCGCTCTCAGCGAGAATCGCTTCCCCATCGGCCTCTGCTCGTGAGCGGTGCTCGTCCGCTGCGTCGCCATAGAAGGCGGTCTCCTGCTCAGGCGACTCAGGGAGGGGAAGCGAACCGTCGCCGCCCTGCCCCTGCCCTTCCCACGCTGCTTCCCCCTCGTCGCCCTCGTCCTCCGGCTCCGCAAACAGCTCCTCCACCGAGGTCAACGTGACTCGCTTCCGTGCCTCTGTTTCGGCGCCGGTCGACGACGATGCTACCGGCGCCATCCCCGCGGCGGTGGCGGTGGTGGTGGTGCTAGGGTGTGAACGAAGACCTGCTAGGAAGGCATCGGCGCTCCGCCTCCTTCTCCTCGCGCCGCCGCCGCCAGAGGAGGCGTCATGCGCCACGGTCGTGCGAGAGAGAAGTCGGAGGGGCGCCGTCCGCAGCAGCCCCGCACTCTTCTGGATGAGCAGCAGTCTCCTCATGGGGGGGGGGGGCAGCGCCGCGGCTAGTGGACTACACAGTATGTACTGTGTGCGTCAGTGTATATGAGTGCGGGGTCTGTATGAAATGTGTGTGTGTAGGGGGGGGGGGACAGGCACACCGTAGTCCTCCGCGACGCGCCACCGCATAGGAGCAGAGACAGAAGAGGGGGGGGAGGGGGGAAGAAGATAGCAGAGTGTGTGAGAGTCAGGCTTGAGACTAGCCGACTCACGGCCACCTCCGCCCCTGCTGTACCACATTCGCGCCTAGCGCTCCGTCCTCTGCCTGCATTCTCCACGCAAATGAATCTCTCTCCCTCTCACTTCTTCCTTTTGTCGAAGATGTGCAGCGTATGTGTGTACGTGTATGTCGGGAAGTCGGCAACCTGTCATCTGGATTCCCTCTCGGCCAGCAACACGAGGCCTTGCCCGAAAACGTCGTAGAGGTTCATCCGCTCCTCCCTCTCGCTGTTCGCTGGCGAAATGTAGTTGTCGGGTGTCGGTGCCTCGACATCCTGCAAACGCGCAGCGCGAAGGGATGCCGACGCGCGGCGGCTGGCGCTGGTGGAGACGCCGCCCACCCAGTCATCGTGGAGAATGTCCGTGAGCACGCCATCGCGATCGCCGCCTTCCTGCAATGGCCCGTTGGCTGTCACTGTTACAGTCGTCGATGGGCGAGAGTAGGGCTCTGGAACGATGAAGCACACCCCGCTTTGCAGGAGTGCCTCCGCGCTCCCTTCCTCCTCCTGCCTCACCTCCCCCGCATGGCCGCTGGCGGCTGGACGGGGAGAGGTAGGGGCGGCCGTCGCAGCGAAAGCGCCGCCTTCTTCGTCACTGCAGGAGTAGAGAGTTGGCGCGGCCGACGGTGGTGCATTCCCGCTGCTCTCCTCGCCCCCGAACAGGTCTCCCTCGGGACTGCACGGTGCGCGGTAGGATGGGCTGCGGCTACTTGCGCCGTCTCGCAGGGGGTCCAACGGGGACCACCCCTCGCTTCGCGAATGCTGCTGATGCCGCGTGCGGGCCTCGATGCGTCGCTGCCACGCGCTTGTTGACGTCGCCGCCGAGGAGGAGGGAGAGCGCTCGCCAGTGCTTTCCACTTGCAGCGGTCCATGGGCAGCGGCTCTCGTCACCGACGCGGATCCGCGGCGCTGGTACTCGCTAGGGTGGTGGAGTGGGGGGGACTGGACGCTGTGCCGCCGGGAGAGGGGGGAGGTCACACCGTAAGGGGTGCCCTCCCCCCTGCCATGGTCCGCAGCAGCAACGAGAAACGCGCTTCCACTCTCCTCTTCGCCGAACTCGCCGTCGTCGGTGTCCCTGCTCCGCAGAAACCGCTTCGCCCAGCGAGAGAACACGGCCGCGGGGGGGCACTCCCCTGTGAGCAGATAGCGGCAGTCTTCCTCCTCCTCTACCAGTCTCTTGAGTATCGCGCCATGCAGGGAGGGAGGGCCCGCGCGATTCTGGCCGTCGGCCTTTGACCCATCCGCGTCCTCCTCCCCCTCCCTCTCCTCGCTCGCCGGCACATCACCATGCGAGGAGGAGGAAAGGCGGTGCACCCGGCGGCGTGGGACCGACGCATCCGTCTCGGTGCTCTCTGCCACACACAAGGGATCCGCCTCCCCCGCCTGCACGTCGCTTCCGCCAGCAGGATCACCACTCTCTCCCCTTTGCTCTCCTGGAATGCTGGTCCGTCCAGCGATGGGTGACTGGCGGGAGGAGCTCCCATCGTCCCCCTCCGTGCGTTGCGCTTCGCGTGTCTGGGCTGACCCTTCCCCCCTGCCGCACTCGCCTGAAAAGGAAGAGGGAGAGGAGATGGATAGCGAGGGAAGTGGACCCGTGTGAGACGACGGTGGTGGCGGCACCTGTGACAGCGGCTGGGGCCGAGTGCGGCCGGCACGGCCTGCGGGTGGCGTCCCCTCTCTCTTGGGCACAGACCGCAGCCCATTCTTCGCGGGAGGAGGCGAGGAAAGGGAGTCCGCCAAGGTGAGTTGGCACGACGCTGGACGATCACGAACGGTCTGTGCGACGACCTCCCCCTGACGTGCTGTCCACGGCTGTGGCACACGCTCATCATACTCTTCTTTCTCCTTGGGTGTGATGTCCGCCAGGAACGAGCGCACCGCCCTCCCCCCGCTGCCCGCACCGGCCGTGTCCTCGCATCTCCGGTACGAAGCAGAGGAAGTTGCTGAAGCTGACAATGGAGAGGACAGCGACTGCATCGGCCCTGCCTGCTCACCGGGTCGCCATGAAGGAGAAGACGTCAACGGCCCCGAGAGTGCCGCACACCCCCCTTTAGTCGAGCACATGTTCAAGCGATCGGTCGCCTCCGTTTCGCTGGCGGCCTCCCGCGCCTCGCTCTCTCGCCGCGCAAGAAGGCCTCCCTGCCGGTAGACGATAGCTGCGATATCTGCTCGGCGCTTGGCCTGCTGCTCCGGCGTCCACTCCGCCTCGCCACCGCGCTCGGTCAGTCGCTTGAAGTACGTGCTGTCCGCGTAAGGATACGCCACCACGCGCACCCCACCGACACGATGGTGGGGCGTGTCGCTGTCCTGTCGTATGGGTATACTGGTATTGGCGTCGTTCCGCGAGTCGCTGACCTGCCGCCGTGAGCCGTCACCCCGGGGATGCGTCCTGCCCGCGGCATAGCCCTCTCTGGAAGGTACAATAGGGGAGGACTTTAGTGAAGAGGCGACGGCAGCGGCAGCGATGGTGGGGCTGCTCGATAGGGCAAGGCCGTCAGGGCGTTCCCTCAGACCCTGGCGCGGTGGCTCTTCTTGCTGTTGTTGCCGTGGCATCGGCGACGCCCCCATTCCGTCCTGCCGCTGTCGCTGTCGTTGTCTCTGCCGGGCCGCCTGTTCCGGTGGGATGAACGGCGAGTAGGAAAGGGACCTGGCGGGGTCGAGGGGCCGCGGGGTGAGGGGAGATGGCTCCTCCCCTCCGTAGCTCCCATTGTGTGTGGGCTGCGGTGGCGGCGGCGAGGCAAGTGTCGACGGGGGAGAGTGGAAGAGCGCCGCACCCGGAGCGAGGGCACGTTTCTGCGAGGAGGGTACGCCCTGGTACCGAGCACCTCGCTGCGTGGATGAGCTGTTGAGGTCTAAGTAATGGGGTGGAGTGCCGCTCGCCGCACGCGCCGTGGCCGTCTCGCGGACAATGGTAGGCGTGCGTGCGGGATGCCGCGGGGAGTCTGCGGAGTAACTGTAGATCGGGCCAAGGCCGCCAATGGCGGCCTTCCCGGTGGATGGGGAGCGCGGCGTCGCCTCTGGTCGTTGCGTGGCCTGCCGCGACATGCCGTAGGAGAGCAAAACGAAAAGGAAGAGAAGTTTATAGATCAGGCAACGTGCAATGGATCGTACGAAAAAAGGGAGGAAGAGTCGATGGTAAGGATCGTGTATGGGGGGTGGTGTGTTGGTGGGAGGGGAGCTAAGGAGAAGGTAACATGTAGGACAAGAGAGAGTGTGTATGGGAAGGTGATATGATATATCTGTAATCGTTAGGATATGTGGTGCTCTAGTCTACTGTGGATTGTGTAACAACTGTCCGTCCCACTGCATAAACCACAGAGGGAAGAAGAGGAAACGATAGAGAGAATGGGAAGAAGAGTGTAGAAGTAGCGACATGTCTGGCGAGAGGGGCCTTTCCATAGCTCCCCCTCTTTGTGCACTTGTCAAGGAGGGTGGGATCGGTGTACTCTCTATGCTCAGCAGCCATTCAACAAAGGCCCTCCCTCGCCACAATAGTCAATGAAAATGAAAGAATCGGTCCCACGAGGCAGGCTCCCCAGAGAACGGTGATACTTACCTCCTCCGGCACGGACCAGCCCACGTTCGTCACCTCTCTATATGTTTCTTTCGGAAGCAGGTCAACGGCGCAGGAAGACATGGTGAAGGAGAAGAAAGGGGTATGTACAGGGAGCTCTATGGATATATAGCGGAGACTCACTCACTCACACACACGCACAGATAGAGACAGAGAGGGAGAGAAGAAAAGGAGGAGAGAATAAGGGGAAGAAGAGGGGCAGAAGATGGATTACGGGTTAGACTAAAAATAGAGAGAGAGAGAGAGAGAGAGATGAGCAGACTCCCTTTTCTGTTTGAAACATATAATCTCTCTCTCTCTCTCCTCGTTCTGTGGCAATGGTGCGGAGTGCTCTCTGCTCGTTCTATGGAGGGAAGGACCTGGGTGCCAGGCGGGATTCTATGGTAAAACGGACGATGAAAAGCAAGAACCACTAACTAAGACGAGCGAGAGTAGGAGCAGCTGTAGGACAAAGGAATGATGGGGGGGGGGACACACACGGAGAGACAATAATCCTCACACACACCCGACTCCGCACCCTCAGCATGCTGCGTGTGTTTGGCTAGCTGGGCTTAGCGCAGGGTGCGGTGGGCAGCGAACTCCGCAGTTGTCGGAGTCGTCGCCTG
>JASAOB010002729.1:0-47763 GCA_030849825.1 Herpetomonas tarakana | reverse complement strand
CGGCCGCGGGCGACGGTGCGGCGGCCCCGCTGCCCGTCGCACTGCTGGCCACGCCCATGCCGCTAAAAAGGTCGTCCAGGTCGATCCCCGCCTTGCCTGCGCCAGCACCACCGGCGCTGGCCGCTGAGGTAGCGGTCGGCGAGGCATTGCCTCCCTGCACTTGCTGCTGCTTCGGTGGCGGCGGCACCACTGGACCGTCGTCCTCGTCAATGTCGGAGAGCCCCATTGGTGAACACCGTACGCGACAGCGAGGAGGATGTATAAATGTAGCAAGCGAAAGCTAAGCCGCGCAAAAGGAGAAAGGAAGAGGGTACCACTTCGTATCAGCTACAGCAACGACAAGGACGTACAGATAGATCGGAATAGCAGAGAGAGAGAGAGAGAAGAACAAAAGTCAAAGGGGTGAGCGCGCAATGATAGTGTCGGGCGAAGGAAGAAAGGCGGTTCCACGGCAACACCGAGGCATGCGGGTGGCATTGACGGCCCACCCGCCTCTTGGGGACGCAGCCGTCTTGCGAGGGGAGCGGCCTCACTTCCTGCTCGCAGCAGCCACCGGCGAGTGTTCTGCGCGCAGCGACTCTCTTCCACCACCGAAGGATGAGGGGGTCTGTCCGCGTCCCGGGGGGAGGTGGGAAGGGCCCATTCTCCTATGTCTCTTCTTGTCTGTTTTTGTCAAGTGTAAAATGAGTAGTGAAACGAAGGAACGTTCAAATCCTTAGAAGAACTCGCTGGAAGGTTGTGCCCGTGGTGAACAAGCAAGACGCACTTGGAGGGTCGCATGGCGCCGCGCCTCACTTACTTGGACTCCTCCTTGAAGGTGAGGTGGCACTTGCCGCAGTACTTGCGGTCCTTGTGCTCGGCCATGAAGATGCCGGCGCCGCACTGGGGGTGGGGGCACTCCTGGCGAGTGTGCTCCACCTTGTAGGAGCCGTCGTCGTTCTCGGTGACCTTGAAGTACTTGAGCGCGCGCATCTTCTCGAGCTTGTGCTTGTGGATCGGCTTCTTGGGCTTCGTGAAGACACGCTTCTTCTTCTTCTTGCCCTTACCGCCCTCCACCGGGACCACCACGTCGACGGTGGACTCCGCGGTCAGGCCGTAGGCCGCGAGCGTGGCATCCTCCTCGAGGCGAGCGCCAGCGAAGAAGAGCGCGCCAGTCTCCACGTTGGCGGCAGCCATGAGCTGCGCCACGGAGGACTCCGCAGAAACGCGGACGGCGACGGTGGCGCCAGAGGCAGTCTTCACGAAAATCTGCATTCTTCTACGATCTACAGGTGGCAGGGCAAGAAACGGGCAGGTGGGCATGATTGCGTGAGAAATGCATGAAAGGGACAACGGGTGGGGAGAGGGGGGGGGAAGGGGCGAGGACTCGGGCACCACAGTCGAAGCGAGGCAGTTGCTGCGATGGTCGCCTTCGCTCACGGAGAGGCCGAAGAGAGGGGGAGGGGGAGGGAGGCTTCGAGCGTTCCTCCTCACCCTCTTGTGCGATGGACTTTCCTGCTTTCCTTCTTGTTATGGCGTGTCGTGCCCACGAGGTATGGCGCATGCGTAGAGTCGGCAGAGGAAGGGCGGGGAAGGGAGCCTTAGCAATCACAATAGTAATAATAGTAAGAATAATGAATGCAGAAGATATTACGCGGAGAGTTGTAATTGTACACGCCAAAAAGGAGATAAACAAGGCACCCGATATGCAAGTGAATAGGTGGGGGGAGGGGGAGCGAGAAGAGGAAGGGAGGGGGGGGGGAGGGAGTGCCTGGATATCACAATCGGTCTAAGGAGCGTCTACGCCGCCCCCCGCGGTCGCGGCTTCCTCCTCGGCTGCTTTTTGCCCCTCCTCCGGCGCTGGTTTGCCTTCTTGCATGGTGTCCGTCGCCTTGCCGTCACGGCTACCGCCGGTGTTGCCCCGTTTGTCCTCCTGCGGCGCGCTCTCGGCTGGCATTGCGTACTGCCCAAAGCCCTCCTCCTGCTCGTCTTTCTCCTGCGAGCCACCACGGTCGCGCTTCGCGTTGTCGTTTTCGGTGTTCAGCTGCGGCGGGCTGGCGCCGAGTGGGGTCTTGATGGGCTTCGAGCTGGCGGGTGAGCCCGTCTCGAATGGATTCTCCTCGATGCTGTACTGATTCGACGGTACGCTGCGGTCGCGGAAGGCAACCTTGAGGTAGTCTGCCACTTTCCCCGAGTAGGACGCGTCATTCAGCCACACCTCGACCCTCACCGTGTCGGAGTACTCGCGGCTGGGCCGCGCCGCGATGCGGATGACGTCGCACACGGGTACGCCCCCTGTGGCCTCCTCCGTCACCGTCTCGCCCAGCACAACCGCGATGATGGTCTCGAGGCCTTTGTCGGTGGCGGGGGCCTTGAACAGCTTCACCACAAGGCGCGACCCGTTCGGGAACGTCTCGAAACTGGGCTCCTTGTCCTCGCGGGCAAAGATAAAAGTGGTGCCTACGCCAAGCTGCTGAATTCTCGGCAACGAGTTCATGGTCGACCACACCTCCTCCACGGTGGTCACCCAGTCCAGCCGCTGCATCTTTTGCTGCGCGGCGACCTTCCAGTCGCCTTTGAACTCCATGGTCACCATGTCGGC
The DNA here is from genome assembly GCA_030849825.1 of Herpetomonas tarakana. NCBI lineage: Eukaryota > Euglenozoa > Kinetoplastea > Trypanosomatida > Trypanosomatidae > Herpetomonas > Herpetomonas tarakana. Next base: position 45,182 of record JASAOB010002729.1, on the reverse strand, counting down.
AGTGAGCAGTGGGAGGAAGCTAACGAACCATTTGTTCCGCAGAGCGTGCGTTGCCGTCGACGTCATTGGGAGAGAGGGGGAGGGAGAACCGAAGAGAAGAGAAGAGAAAGTTGTTGAAAAGCAAAAGAGAGGAGACAAGCAGTCTTTATGTATATGCTTACTGCGCTAGTTGATCTTTATAAGGAATAGTGTGTTGGGTTGCTGTCGGGTGTGTATGTCACGGTGGTGGTGGTGGTGTGGTTGCTCGACTCTTGACAGGAGGGCATCGGGGAGCGAAAAGAAGGAATGATACTGAGCGAAGAGCGACATCAGCCCCAGAGCACGAGAACCACTCGTGCTGTCGCGCAGCCCAACGGAATGTGTGTCTACGCATCCTTCAGTCTCTCCACAGGTTCCACGCCACCGACGTCACGCGACTTTCTGTGCCAGTGCCATGGGACGCTCCATCGCCTCATCCTCTCGCCACTCTAACACACTTCCGTTCTTTTGACTTGGTGACACTCGTGTTGCTATACACGCGAAACTCTTCAACTTCGCATTCTTTCCGAGCTCAATGCCTAAAGTCGATCACCGAAGGCGTGATGATGATGCGAAGGCGGAGAAGAAACAACAGCATTACTGTTACCGAGTAGGAGAAGGAGGGAAGGGAAAAAAGGGGAGGGGGGAGGGGAGCAAGAAGAACAGACGCAACAGTGAAGGAGAGGACGGCAGAAGAAGATAATCAAAGGTGACTTCATATGGCGGCATACAGGGAATACACAACTCTGATACGATGTGATGTGAGGGGGGAGAGGGGAGAGGGGGGGGGGACAAAAGCATACCACATTGTGAGAATGAAGCAAGAGGAACACACCGTGGTGACTCACTGGTGTGAGCCGGCGCCGCGCGAGGTGGACAAGGAACGAGCACTGGCAAAGTCCGCGGAGGCTGTCTCATACTCCACTTCCTGCTGCTGTTGCTGCTGCTGTTGCTGCTGCTGCTGCTGCTGCTGCTGCTGCTCTGCCTCGATGTCCATCACAGCCCTCGTGTTGGGCGACCCGTTGGTCGCGGACGTGGGCGATCCCGCCGTGGTCGACTGCAAGGAGCCGCCACCGCCCTGTGAAGGGGAAACGGTAGGGGTAGGGAACTCACCCTCAGGGATCTCCTCGAACGGGCTTGCGTTGTCCATTATCTTCTCCTCCATCTCCTCCATCTCCTCCGGCGTGGTGCCCGGCAGGACGAAGCCGTCACCGGTGTAGGCATTGGCGGGGTCGTTGCTGCCCAGGTAGCCGCCGTTGGTCTCCAGCCACATGGTGGCGGTGCCCCCGCAAAAGTTGGGAATGCACTCCTCCGGCATCACCTCCTTCATAGCCGACACGGCATGGTTCGGCGCGCAGAAGTTGATCTTCTTGTTCGTGCGTTCGTCGAGGAAGATCTTGACTAGCTTCCAGGCGAAGCGGAAGAAGGCGGGGCAGTTGACAATGAAGCAGCGTCCGAGGTTCTCAGGGTAGTTGTCCTGCTCCACAGTCGCAAAGGTCTGCGCGAAGCCGATCATGGGCCGCGTCATGGCCTTGACGCCGAGGAGGTCGACCACGTAGCAGACGCGGGCGTGGTGGTAGTTCGACTCGCGCATGCGGCGGATGCCCATTTCCATCCCTGCAGCGTGCCAGCGAGCGATGACGGGGAGGGTGTAGCGCCGCACGAAATCGGATGGGTGGCAGTGGCCGCCGTTGGTGGGACGCTCGCAGTAGATGAGGTTCTCGTCGTAGTCGACGGTGCCCATGTAGCCGGCGGGGTAGTCCTCTGGGATTGTCTGCGGGAAGTACTCGTCAGGATTCGGCTTGAACTCGTCACGCCACGTCAAGTGCTTCTCTAGCATCTCGTACACCTTGGGCATCTCGAAGCGGCGTGCGATGGAGAACTTGACGAGCTCAAAATCATGCCAGGTAGCCAGGCGCTCACCAAATTTCTCCCGCAGCAGCCGAATAGCCTCGGGGTTCATCTCACGGAAGAGGTCGCTGGACTTGCACAGGAGGCCCTTCTTCGCGTCGCACGTGAAGAGAGTCTTGCCGCTGCCTACAGTTCCGTTGAAGCGCGACTTGTTCTCGCTGACATCGTCGTACTCGATGCCCCACGCGTGGCCCGTCACCTTGCTGGGGTTTGCATCCTTCTTGTCGAGCTTGCCGATCCAGCGCACTGTCGCGGTCCGCCCCCAGTAATCCTGCACACGCATCCCCACCTTCCCTTCCTCGTGGCTGAGAGGCTTGGCAGGGGCATTCATGTTCAGGACTGCCGTCATTCTGGAGAAGAGGAGTATACACGAGGCGGTGCCGAAGTCCTGTTCAACAGGAAGACACACACACACACACACGCACGATAAAGATAGAGAAAGGGACTGGCAATAGAGAGAGCAAAGCGGTAATGATTCGCAATGGTGCTGCTATAGTCAAGACAGGAGAAGAAGGGCGTATTCATCCGATACCTGATCTCTGCGGAACAGGAGAGAGGCACATTTGCGACTGACACTCGGTCCTCGTTCTGTCGCCCTCTCTAACCCTGATGACAGTTCTTCCTCTGCTTTCGCTTTGAAGTATGTGTGCAATGAAGTAGCACAGAGAGGAGAGAGTGGAAGCCTTCGAAAAGGAGTGAGAGTGTGCAATCTGAGCGACGAATGTTCTGTGGGCATACTCAGCCAGACAACAGATGGCTGTTGCTGCTATCCTGGGGAGAGGAGGGAGGGAACGGAGGGAAGGAAAGAGGAGAGGGGGGAAACGAGAGAGACGCACTGGGAACGCGTGGAGATGGTTGCAGGGGAGCCGCAGAGGAGAAGGTAAAAGGCAGTAAACGGCGACTGGCGGGAGTCCAACCCACAACGGATGGAAAAGAGAGCCTCCCACCACATCGTAAAAAGTGAGCACAACGGAGGAAATGGGGAGGGAAGGGGGAAGGAGAAAGAAAGAGGAAGGGAACAAGGCGGAAGCCTGTCGTCTAACGAGCCGGGAAATGTGCGAAAAACAGGGGAGAAGAGAAGAAAGAGAAGTGACGGCATATGTGAGGTGCTGAGACCTGCTTGAGGAGGGGGGGGGGAGGGGGGAGGGGGGTAGGTTTGTCGCTGTCGCGCAGGGCAACGGTATCGCGCCTGCCTCCCTGTTGGATATGAAGAAGAACAAGAGGAAAAGGAGCGAAAGAAACAAAGCACGAAATGGGTCTTCTGTAATATATGTGCCACCGTTGCGTCGCCACCCATTAAGGCACAACGCACAAAGCAGAGACAAAAGAAGCCGTAACGTAACGAAGTTGTTGCTGTCGATGCTGTTGCTGCGCAGAGGGCTCTACGGTGGATCCAGTCGCGCGGAACAAGCGAGCAGCCGAGGGCTGGGGAGGATGAATAACCAGAGAAGGAGGAAAGATGACAGAAAGAGAGAGAGAGAGCGATACAAGAGCAAAGCACACCGAAGCATCAGAGTCCCCATTTCCCCCCTCGTGACTGCCTTCATATGTCGCTACGGTACTCCTCTCTAGAAGGCAGGGTCAAATGGCGGAGCGATGCCTGTATATGCGGCTAGAGAGAGAGAGGAAAGAAGAAGGAGAGAGGTGGTTGTGATCATTCCCGTTAGGGGGAGAGAGAGAGAGGCAGCATGGAGGGGGAGGGGGAGGGGGAGGGGGATAAGACAGGTATAGCGTCGAGTAACGGAAAAGAGAATGAAAAAAGAGGAGGCAATATGGGGGAGAGTCGCGACACACGACGCGGAGTGAAGACGGCGAGGAGGAGGGGGGCTGGCGCCAGGGAGACCCGTGTGCGACGCACAGAACGTGCTCTGCTGCACCAACGAATCAGCGGGTCACCAGAGGCGGAGGAGATGGATGTTGCCGTGCCTGTCGCCGAGGACCACTTGCGAGGAAGAGGGAGATCCGCCCTCGGTGGGCCCAGGGCCGGCGCGGCCGCTGAGCGGGCAGAAAATAGCCGTGACAGGCGCGCGAAAGTGCAGCGTCACGCCATTGTCCTCCTCGCTCCGCCTGCCGGTCGGCGAGCGCGTGTTTGCGGCAGAGTCTGGGGACCGCGTGCGCCGCGGCCGGCGGATCATCTGACGGTCGCTGTTGATGGGCAAAGCTACGCCGTCATCGCCGAGCGGCCTGTGCGTCTGTGGCGCCGATACCGCGAGACGGGGGGGCGAGCTACCCCGCCGCGTTGGCCGCGCCACCGGTGAGGTGACGGAGGCATGCTCCGGCATGAAGCGTAGCATGTGCAGCGAGCGCCTGTGTGTCGCGACAAGGATGTGGCGGTCGAACGGAGGTGGCGCAAAGTTCGCAGCAGTCCAATGGGCCCGTCTGGACGCGCCGCTGCCGATCCCGGTGTCACGCAGCATGCACACGTCGAAGGAGGCGACGCGCGTCAGAGTGCCCAAGTCCCACACCACCACCAACCGCTTGTCCGCGCTCACCACAACGTCGTCGACTAGTCCGCTCGGTCGGCGAACGTGAATACTGAGGATGACGTCTACGTGATCTGCAAAGGCAACCTCGCTGGCTTCGCTGACACTGTTTGCGGTTCGGGCAGGGCCAGAGTGTGCAAAAGAAGGGGTCGACAGCGAGATGCTGGCAACCGCGGTGGCGGTGGTGGTGGCGGCTGCCGAGTGCTGGGTTCGCCAGACCAGAATCCGACGGTCAGAGCCTCCGGAAAGGATGCGTGAACCATCCGTGGAATATGAGATGGCAGACACGAGGCGGTGGTGACTGGCGAAGGTGCCCACCTCACGCCCTGAGGCGACCTCCCACTCCCGACACAACCCGTCCTGGCAGGCCGTAACAAGGCGTGTGCCCGTTGGGTCGAAGCGGCAGCAACGAACAACCCCGGGGTGGGGGAGCGCGCGACGCATCTTGCGTGTCATGGCGTCCCAGATGACCAGCGTCGCATCTCGCGACGCCGTCGCCACGAGCTGGCCACTGGCGCTGACGTCGCCGCTGACAACGACGCCGAAGGCATCACCGCCAAGGTGGCCCACGACACAGCCAAGGCCTAGGTGATGCACCTGCACCGTGCACGAGTCCTTGGCGCACGAAAACAGCTGGTCCCCTCCAGGGCTCGCGAGCAGAATCCTCACCGGCCCGGCGTGGCCGCCAATCGGGTTCAGTCGAAAGCCCCTCACATCAGGGTCGGACGTCGCAAGCGTGGCCGGGCAGGATTTGCGGGTGTTGCCGCACAGAGTGACCTTGAAGCTCCGCGACACCACGCAGCGACGTGGGGTGTGGTTGGCATGGCTGGCCAACAGCACGGTTCCGCCACAGGTCGCCGAGTGCGCTGAGAGATCCGTGCCCAGGCTGCTGTCCTCCGACCCGCCGCCTTGCCAGCTCAGGGAGCATCCCGCGCTGCTGGCCGTCCCAGAAACGCTTGGCTCGCACGCCGGTATCGCGTCTACTTGTGCGGTGGCCAACTCGTCAACCATTCTCAGGTGGAAGTTACCGAAATTGAGCAAATGATCTCTGCGCTTCGTTGGGACTGTCCGCGTGGCCGTCTTCTGGTTTTTGCGTTTGAGGACCTCGCGCTCGGTGTGCCGCTGGAGCCGCACGACCCCCACTGCGTCCTCTTTGTCGTGTGCGTTGCCTTCCGACTCGCTCACAGGGCCGTCACTAAAGCTGGTGAAGTGTGCAGTGTCGCTCAATGACACGGTGCCCTTGGGGTGGGCCCTGTTTCGTGCGGCAGGTTGCGACGCCGTAGCCGCTGGGAAAGCCACGCCATGGTACGCCGCACGCATCCTGCGCCGATCCACCTGCGACGCCCCGCAGCCCATCCGTAATGAGAATGTGGTGCGAAAAGAAGAGAACGGGGGGAGGGGGGGGAGAGAAGAAGCCTATACGGCGCCACAAGTCGTACAGTGTGGAAAGACAGGGGGGAAAAAAAGAGAGTGGAGAACAACAGCCACGCATGCCAGTGCTCACCACAACTTGCCTTCCCTTGCTGGGGCAGGGAGCAAGGAGGAGAGGGAGGGGGAGAGTTGACACACGGGCCCAGCATCGAGGGTTCATCCCCTGGCTTCGGGCAGCGCAAAAGTCCTGAGAAGAGGAAGGCGTAAGCGCGGCTAAACCGCACGGACCGATGCGGCCAGGTGGCCGCCTGCCGGCTGCTCTTTCGCAACTGTATCCTACTCTTTCTCGGTGACAACGAATCTGCGCTTCGCTTTCAGCCTATTCGCTCACACTATAATATGGTTGTTATGTGTATGTGAGTGTCTGTGTGAAGAGAGAACAGCGAAACGGAGTTAGAATGAGAACAGAAGTGAAAGAAGAAACGTGGAGAGTTTGTGATGAGGAGAGAAAACAAAAACGGGAACTGTCGTGTCGCGAACAACGACACGCACCGCATCACCCACAAGCCGTCGACAAGAAGTGCAAAGATCCACTCGTGAAGCGCGGTAAGAACAACAACAAGGAAAAAGAGGGATTTGGGGAGGGGGGATCGCTAGTGATCTGACAACTTGAACGTGGGGCGGCCCAACTCCTTATTGCGCTCGTCGATGCGCATCTGCGCCTTGTACGCCTGCATGGGGCGGTACTCCTTGAACTGCATGCTGAAGTCGCCCTGCCCCTTTGTGAGACGGCGCAGGTCAGAAATGAAGCCGAACATGGTGTCCATGGCCGTCTCGCCGCGGATGACGGCGTCGGGGCCGTCCACGACGGTCTCCGTCACCACACCCTCGCGCTTGGAGAACTCAGAGGCCACGTCTGCCATGTTTGCTGCTGGCACAGTGATCTCCACATCCATGAACGGCTCCACCAGAGTGGGCTTCAGCTTGGGCAGTATTGTCTCCCACAGCTCCTGTGTGGCGTTGCGGAAGGCTTGGTCGCTGGAGTCGACCTCGTGCATGGAGCCGCCGTTGAGGTGGAAGTGCACACCCCACACCGTAGCGTGGATCAGCTCGCCCTTCACGAAGATCTTGCGCTCGAGCTGCTTCACGACAGACTTCTGCAGGTTCTCCTTGATGTCGCCGTTGGAGCACTTGGTCGTTGCCCTGTTCTTCAGTCCCTTTTCCTGAGACATGTCGACAGGCAGCGGCTCGATGTAGCCCTTGATGTGTGCCCACTGCCCCGCCCCACCGCTCTGGCGCTTGAAGACGTAGTCGAACTCTTGACGCTCCGTGATGACCTCGCGGTAGTTGACCGTGGGCTTGCCGAGCTCCACCTCGAGGCCGTACTCACGCTTCAGGCGTTCACGGTAGATGTCAAGGTGAAGCTCGCCCATGCCCTCCGCAATGTCCTCGTTGGTCTCGTTGTTGCGATAGAAGATGAATGTGGGGTCCTCACGCATGAAGGCCTGCATCTTCTCGCGGACCTTCCCGGCCTGAACCTCGTCCTTGCACTTGACCGAGGCGGAGATGACACGCGGAGGGATGTACATGTCCTCGCAGGACACCAGCTGGGCAGACTGCGGCCCGGCGCGCATGAGGGTGTCGCCAGAGGACGCGTCAATCTCGCCTTGGATGGCGCAGATGTCGCCTGCGCGGACCTCGTCCACAATCTCAGCGCTGTCGGCGTGCATGCGCACCAGTTTCGGTGGCAGGAAGCTCTTGCCCGTGCGGACGTTCGCCAAGTGCTCCTTGCGCATTTTGCCCTGGTACACGCGCACGTAGTTCGCCAGGCCCGTCTTTTTGGTCTCCTCCAACTTGAAGACTAGCGCCACCAACGGCTTCTCGTCGTCCGTCATCAGCTCAATTTCCTTCTCCTTGACAGCGGACACGTTGCCCTCGTCATCTTTGACCTTCTTCAGCAGGAAGCCTCTGTTGGTGCGCTCTGTGGGGTTTGGCAGATAGCGCTCAACAGCGTCAAGCAGCTGCTGCACGCCTTTGTTGCGGTACGCCGAGCCGACGAGCACGGGCACGAACTTGTTTGCGATGGTGGCGCGGCGGATCGCGTCATGGATCTGCTCCACGCTGGGGACCTCATCGTTGAGGAACATCTCCTCAATCACCTCATCGGATTCGGCGAGCCGGGCGATGAGCTCCTTGCGGGCGGTCTCGGTCTCCTCCTTCATGTAGTCCGGCACAGCCTCATAGCGGATCTTTTCGCCACTGGGGCCGTCGTAATAGATGGCCTTGTTCTCGATGACATCGACCACGCCTTCGAAGTCCTGGGCGGTGCCGATGTTGAGCTGGATGAAGCACGCGTTAATGCCCAGGCGCTCGCGTGCCTGCTTGATCGCGCGCTGCGGGTTGGCGTTGTCGCGGTCGAGCTTGTTAACAAAGCAGACCCTGGGGACGCCGTAGCGTTTCATCTGGCGATCCACCGTCAGGGTCTGGCTTTGCACACCGCCGACAGCACACATGAGGAGGATCGCACCATCGAGCACACGCAGGGCACGCTCCACCTCAATGGTGAAGTCCACATGACCCGGTGTGTCAATCACGTTGATGACGCTGTTCTTCCACCGACACTGTGTGGCAGCAGAGCGAATGGTGATGCCCCGCTCCTTCTCAAGCTCCATCGAGTCCATCGTCGCGCCGACCTCAGTGCCGCCCTTCACCTCGTGGATCTTTCCGATACGACCGCTGTAGAAGAGAATGCGCTCGGTGGTGGTGGTTTTGCCACTGTCGATGTGCGCGCTAATGCCAATGTTGCGAACGTGCTTCACGCTTTCCAGGAACGCGGGGGTGGACAAGAAGAACGGGGTCCTCTTGAGCATGCTGAAGACACCGCTGCGGCGCATCATCTTCCCCTTTATGAGAGCTTTGCGCGCGCGTGCGTCTGTGTATGTGTATGTGAATGTGAATGTAAGTGTCTGTAAATGCGAAGCAAGTCCTTCTCGTCAACACTTTGGGAGAGGAGGGAGGGATGGGGGGGGGGGGGGGAAACCAGCGGCCAGGAAAACGAGTGGATATCTGGGGAAGGGAGGAGACACTCTGGCGGCAACGCACCTCGGTGCCGTAAACCCAAGGAAGGCCGGCGTCGGGCTGACCAACAAGGCGAGGGAAGCAAAGACACCACGTGCTGGTGGCGTGGACGACTCCTCATATTCTTCCTTCCAACTCTGCTCGTGTTTTGCTGTTTCCTTCGAAGAAGGAGGGGGGAGGAGAGAGAGGGGATCCCTCAGCCCCGCAAGCGAATGGAAGAGGCATATTACATTGGAAAGGAAGCAATGCTCACAAGGATATGATGACGGGAAACGAAGACAGAACAGAGAGCCAATCAGATCTGAGAGAAGGGCGGAGATACATGTGAAACAAAAGGCAAAGGGGGAAAGAGGAGAGCAAGTGAAAGGAGGCGAAACAGCAGGGTGGAGAACGATGGGTACATCTGCATTCACGAATCCTTGAGTGCTTTCAACTGCTCCTTCAACTCAACGTATTCGCGACGCAAATCCGCCACACATGCTGAACTGGCGAGGCTCGCTTTGCGCTCCTCCTCCTCCTCCTCTTCGGACTGACGTCGCCGCGCCTCCTTCTCCACCCTCAGCTGCTCGACAAGCTGCTCCATCTCGGCGATCTGGCTCGACTTTTTGGCGTTGTCGGTGGCCAGCTTGCGGCGCTCGGTCTCCAGGTCCTCCCAGGATGCGGGCATGGATGCCAACTCGTTTTGCAGTCGCGCCTCTTTTCGCATGAGCGTCTGCGTCTCCCTCTGCATCGCCTCGCGCCGCTCTTTGAACATCTTGATGTCCTCCTTTGCCGCAGCGTTTTGCTCCTCGTTCTGCCGGCGCACCTCCTGATAAGCATTCACGTTGTTGGTTGCTCGGCGGACATCCTTCTGCTGGTTCGCCAGAACATTCCGCAGACTGGCGTTCTCGTTGCTCCAATACGCACGTTTGCTGTCTAGGCGCTGGTATTCATGGTTGAGCTCTGTCACGTTCACCGTGCGCAGCTCCTTCAGCTCGTGCTGCAGCTCCGCAACCTCGTTTCGCAGTTCGTTGACCTTCGATCTCAAACGGTCGGCCGAGGTCGTGTCTAGCGGCTCCCCGCCCTTGCTATTGGCGCTGCGCTGCTCCTCTTCCTCCAACCGCTTCACACGAAGGCGGAGAGCAGTGTTCTCCTCTGCTGTCTGAATGGCGAGGGACTGCTCCACCTGGGCCATCCGGGGGATGGAGGAACAAAAAAAAAAAGAAATGACGAAGTGAGAAGTAAAGAATGGGAGTGCTGTGAGCGTACCTTTCTTCAAGAAAGGAGTCTGTGCGGTGTGTGTGTGCAAGCTGCTTTGTTGGCAAAAGGAGAGTGGCGGTGAGCAGTGGGAGCAAGGGCAACGACGTTTTCGTGTGTGGTGGTGGGCCTAGCACTCCCCCGAAGGGAATGGCGTTCCTCCCAAAACGTGCATCGGCGCAGTCCTGCGCAGTCTCCAACCCGCCGCACCCCCCAGTTGCCTTGTCGCTCTCGCGGCACGGGGGTGGGGAACGATACTGGCGCGTGCATTCTGCGACGGTTGTAGACGGCATACTCGTTCTTTTCGATTCGTTCAACCTTCTCTCTTTTCTTTCTTCTCTTTGGAAAGGACATAAGAAAACGGGAATCAATAGCGTGAGAGTGCGGAGACGGCGAAAAGCACGGGGAGGGGGGGGATCTAAAGGGTGTGCTCTCCCTGCTCGACGTCAGAGCGAAACAACCCGGAGAAAACAAACAAGGAAAACAAAGGGGAGTCAACGAATGCGAGCGCCGTCTCGACTTGCCTCCTTGGTGGCTCTATAGTGCTGAGTGTTTGTCTAGTAGTGAAGATCATTGAACCATGGGTGCTGCAGGGCCTCCTTTGCAGAGATGCGCTCGGCGGGATTGTACTTCAACATCTTGAGGAGCAAGTCAACCGCGTCGGCGTCGAGTTGCGGAAGAACCTGGCTAAAGTTCTTTGGTGCCCACTTGGGAAAGACATCGCGGTAGTCGGGCAGGCGGGAGACGCCTGGCCAGGAGCCTTCGGCGTCCATGGGGGTGCCCAAGGTCTGAAACACCTCGAAGAGCTGCCCAATCTCGCTATCACCGCGGAAGAGCACCTTACCCTTGGCAAGTTCCGCAAAGATGCAGCCGACACTCCACATATCCACGGCTGGGGTGTAGTGCTTCTCGCCCAAGAGGATCTCCGGGGCGCGGTACCACAGCGTCACAACCTCGTGCGTGTACGTGTGCATCGGCACCTGGAACGCGCGCGCCAGGCCAAAGTCCGCAAGCTTCAGGACATTGTCAAACGTGAGCAGGATGTTGGCCGGCTTCAAATCTCGGTGGATAATGCGGTGGCGGTGGCAAAAATACAGGCCATCCAGCATCTGGTACACGAGACGCTTCAGGTCCATGCCGGAGTACGGGCCATGCTTCTCAATGGCCTTTTTCAGGTCGTGGTCGGCATACTCAAAAATGAGGTAGAGCTTTCCGTCTGTGCAAATCACGTCAAGCAGGTTGACAATGTTCGGGTGGTGGACTTCTTGCAGGATGGACACTTCGCGCAGGGCGGTCTGTGGAATCCCTTCCTCGGTGCGGTCGAGGCGCACTTTCTTAAGGGCCACAATTTGCCCCGTCACCTTGTCCACCGCCCGGTAAACAATGCCGTACGTGCCCTCACCGAGAACATCCAGTCGGTTGTAGCGGTCGATGTTTTCCCGGGCGTTCGCGCTCATCGCCGAACGACCACCCACAGCGCCAAGAGAAGCCATGGTTGCGAGTGTCTCTTGCTGAAACTGCTTCCCTTTTTTGCTTTCTCGTAGCGGGTGTGGAGGAGGAAAACGTGATCTCAGCAAAAAACTGTAGTCTAAGAGGGGTATGTGAAAGGAGGGGGGTGGAAGAGAAATCACTGAGAAGAAACGGCACCAAGGAGGAGTAGCGCTAGTGGTGGACACTATCAGCCACAGAGGCACAGAACTGCCAACAAACGGCAGTCCGTTTGTGGTCACCAAACAGACTGTTCCCCAAAGCAAACGCCTTTCCCATTTACACGAAGTATTGCAATGATCGATGCTGCCATCATAATGTATGCGCATTATTATTGTTTACAACAATACATTATGTTATTTCTTCTTTGGTGGGGAGGGGGGGGAGGAGAGATGTCAGCAGAACGCTAGCATGTGGGAGAATGTATCGGGGAAAGGTGCGAAGAGGAACCAGATGTGTACTGCTGAGAACCGGAAGGGGATGGAACAACGAGGAGCAGCCGCACGGTCCACCAATTGAAAAACCGAATCCGCGCGACGTCAGCCAGGAGAAAGCACAAAACGACAAGAGCGCGGCCGTTGAAGGGGGGCTTTCTTTGAGGTGACAAATTTTTTTTTTTGCCAGGCGGTCCGATGGCGTCGTCAACTTGTTCACCAGACAGCAAGAGTGCACGGACTCATTCATCCTCTTGAGGGACGGAGAGGGGGAGATGATGAGTTCACGTGGAGGACGCTCCCTTTCCTCGTCATTTTATTATTATTAGTGGTTTTTATATCGGTGTCTTCTCTTTCCACATCCCTTTTTCTCCTACCAGTGAGAGGCCCCTCACCTTTCGTGGTCTGCAAAGACAAGCAAAAATGTTCGCATGGAACCTCGGACGCACCGCCATCATCATAAACACGGAGAACAGAGAAAAGAAGGAAACACTTCGGAAAATGGAAGGAGGAGGACGGGGGTGGAGCGGAGCTAATGTGGTAAGCTGCGCCGTTGTCCAGGTATCAGGTAGGATAATAAATACCCCTGGCTTTATGAGTTCAAGAGGCGTTCGATAGCGAATGAAAGACTGCCCTGCGCCTGCTGCAGCGCAGCGATGTTGGCCTCCTCGTTGGGAAATCCCATGTCCTGCAGCTGTTGCAGCTGTTCGCGGTAGATCTCGCGAGGGTTCCCCTGCGGAACGGGTGCTACCGCAGGAAACCCACCAAAGTTGAACGGAGCTGCCCCTCCAGCGTTGGTCGCGCCGGCTTGCGATGCAGCAGCAGCGCCGGCTCCTGCGTTGCCACCGCCATTGAACATAGATGCCATACTCATCATCTGACGCAGCATTTCCGGATTTTGCATCACCTGCCGAGTCATCTCCAGCTGCTCAGGGGATATGTTCGCCATGGCGGGAGAGTACTGCGACATCATTCTCATAAACTCCGGATCCTGCATGGCCTGCGCAGCCATTTGCATCATCGCCGGGTTGCGTGCGAGCTCTGCCATTTGCTCATTGTTGACACCCATCATGGGCGGTGCTTGAAGGCCACCAAAGTTGAAACCTGCACCGGCGGGACCAGCCGACTGCGGGTTATAACCGCCGAAGAGTGAGGCGTACGGATTGCTTGCATCCGCGGTCGGTGCGGATGCTGTTGCGTTGGACGGGTTGCTGGGAGCTGTGGTAGCGGGTGCGGAAGGAGCGGCGGTGGTCGCAGGGGCGGGAGGGGCTTCAGTAGCAGCCTTCCTCTTGCTCCTCACAACATGAATGGCATTGCCGTGCTCCATCCCTACTGCGGAGAGAACATCATCGTCCTTTAGCACTTTTCCGCGCAGGACAAGTCGCTGCTCATCCGCAGGGATATCCACCGCCGGGGCTAGCAGCTTCTTCAGCTCCGTGACCGTGATGCCCAGATCTGGAACCTCAACAACCTTCTGCGAGCCGTTGACCAGCTTTGCGGTAATGCTCATCGTTAGTGTTGCGAGGGGACTTTGATTTGACCGGGTTACGTGTTGGAAAAATGGCCAGTATAGCAAAGGGGGTGGGGGGCGAACAAGCGAAAGAGCTGAGGGGGTGAGCAAGAATACGACTACTCTACAAGTGATCAGGCCGTTTGTACCTCAAGCGCAAATGTGTGAGAGAGTGCTGGAGAAGCGTGAAAGAGGAGCGGCAGTCATTTACCGGAGGCACCTCGGAGAACCACATCAAGAGGTACCGTGCAAGCGTTGAACTTCATTATTATTATTTTTATTATTATTTTGTTCGCAATTGCAGGATGTGCTCCGCCGCTCTACACGAAAAAGAGAGAGAGAGAGAGAGAGAGAGAGCGAGCACTACTGTCCCATTCTCTTGACACATCAACCATTTCTCTCCCTTCGGTGTTGAGTTTTCACCCGCAACGCCTGTTGGCAGCAGACCGCAAAGAGAGAGAGAGAGAAGAAATGAAGGGGGTGTTTCCCAGAATTGAGAAGGCTATTGTACAGGAAGGTGATGATTTGAGTAAAGTAGAAGAGGTGCATGAGTGTTGATGCAACTGTGTCGTGGGGTCCGTGCTGATCACTGAATTTCCTTCAGTATGGTGTTGTAGAAAAATGCGTGCATAAATTTGATGTCGTCCGTTGTGATCATTTTCTCTGTCCCATCAATTCGGTGCGTCCCACAAACGACACCTTCGTAAATTCGAACGAAGCGCTCACTCTGGTCTTCCGGGAGAACGCCCTTGACGCAAGAAAGGCAGCAGCGCATGGACATCAAATTGGCGCAGTTTCCGTGAAGCTGGCCAAGTACTGAGCGAATTTGACTCAGCATTTCCATGCAATCGCGTTTCGAGTCGCGCGCGCTGGACACCACGGCTGGTATGACACGGTCGTACTGTGGTGGGTTGGTGATGCGCAAACGATGCTCCTTCAGCCCTTCTTCAACAATGCGGCGCCGTCTATTTTTTTCGGGTTTGCCAAGGAGGTACGCGCCATCGAAGCGCGTCTGACGCTGCACGCGAAGTAGCTTCCTGTGACGCCCGGTGGTGCGGTACAGCAGCTGAATGCCGGACAGGACGAGCAGCGCAATCGCAGTGACGAAACTGACCACGACCTGTGCGTAGGACAACTGTGTGTTGACGCTCACCTGTGGCCCCGCTGAGCTATCACCCCCTGCGTCGAACGACGAGGAGAACTGGCCACTGTCATAATCGGATGTGGACAACGATGACTGTGAAGCGAACATCCTCACGGCTAACCGCGTAGATGAAGTTGAGAAAAGGGGAGCACAACGCCTGCGCACAAATCCCTAAGCGTCAGGAGACAGAGGGGATGAGAGATGAGGGGTGAATCAAAGCAGCATATAGCGACGATGTTTGTGGCACCAACGTGCGAAACTGCACGAAGGAGACGCAGACACACAAGATGATGGTGAGGAAGGGGAACAAGGTCCCCTGTCCCCCCGCCCTCCTCTCCGATGCAAGCGGATACCTTTGGTGGGGAAGCCACCATCCCGGGGGGGGGGGGGGACTGTATCCCGACCATGCCGCATGCACGTAATTGTCTCCCAAAAGCATACACACGCACACAGTAGGAAAGAACAAAGAGCGGGGGCTGATGAGGATCAACAATATTTGGACACGAAGACGCGCGCGACCTGAGATATTCCCCAAAATGCATGCCTCCCCCTCCACCGGATCTCTTCCTGTTTTACCCCGTACTCGAGTGCTAGGGATCAAGCGCACGCGCACACGCAGAAAAGCAATCACGTGTGCGCCATAGCCTCTCGTAGAAAGACAAGTAGCAATGCTCGACTCCTCGGAAACGTTGGACATTCCCTCGCTGGTGGTCGCAGAGGCGACCGGGCGCCGCATAAGAGTGGAGACAATTGAGGGTGGCAGCTTCACAGGCAACCTTGTCCATTTCGACGACCATTCGGGTAATGTCGAGATGGCCGACGTGAAAGGGCAGGCAAGAGACTCGACTCTCTCCATCTATGAGCGGTTCTTGGTGAAGGGGGATCAAGTAAGGATGATCCACTTGCCTCTGGAGCTGAAGAAGGCTCCCATGCTGGAGTGGCGTAGCGAGAACGTGCAGCAGGCTCTGAAAAAGGCGCTGAAGCCAAAGAAGCGCACCGTGAAACGTGCTCCCAAACGAGAAGTTCAAACGGAAAAGCGGAAGCAGGAAACGAAGCTGAGGAAACTCAAATGACGCGCGTTGTCCTTTTATGATTTCCCTAACATCGTTTGCTGCGTGCAAGGATCCCGCTCCGAAGGACGACGGAAAGGAACAGTAATTGCAGTGTTGCGGCCGATTGTGGCGCTCAGCAGATCCACGCTACCTTAGTCGTCAAATGACCGAAAGCAACGACAACGACACCAACATCGGTAGCGGAGAGAGAGGGTGCTCCTTTCCGTGTGGGCGTGCCATTTGGGCATGTCCCAACATTTCTTGTGGGTGACGCTCCTTGAGTTTTGGTTGCTTATCGAATAAAAACAGTTCTCCCCCTTCGCCCCCCTCTCCACTCGCTCCTTGTCCCTTTTCATCCGCAGCCCTCTCGCAGTCACCATTTTGACAGCCAGTTGTTTTTCCGATCCGACCCTTGCAGCCTTCACTCGTTAGCCTATTATACACTCGGCGGCAGCTAGCACTTTCTCCATCCGATACTCACACAACACTTCTTTCTTCTCCTCGCTCTTCTGTTCGCTCTCCTTCTGTTCATCGGAGTATTCGCGTCTGGCAAAGCAAAGACGGCTCCCTCCTGTTCATTTCTGGAAATCAGTTGAGTTGCTGCTAAGCTGGACAGCCGTTGGAAGGTGGCGTGGCTGACTCTTGGGTGTTTCCGTCTTTCTACTCAAAATTAGGTTGCTCTCTTTTCTTCTCTAGTTATTCACATCCCGATCCTTCTGCTCCCTTTTTCTCCTAACAATTATAGCTGTTCCCTTCGAGCGGGATCGCCGGCATCATGCTCGCAAAACCGGAGACCCAGAAGTTCTCAACGGTGTTTGAGACATCACATCTGCGTGTCGGGTGCTGCAGTATGCAAGGTTGGAGGAAATCGATGGAAGACGCTCACGTTGCGCAACTAAATTTGGAGGGTAAGAAGGACACCGCGTTTTTCGGCGTCTTTGATGGACACCAGTCGGACGAAGCGGCCAGGTACTGCCGAGCGCACATGCTGGATTTACTTATGAAATCGCTCAACACGTTTGGCGATGATTATAGAGCAGTCTTTGAGGAAACATTCAGAACAATTGACGAGGAGATCTGTCAGCAGTTTCCGTCAAGTGGCACGGCCGCGAATTGCGTGCTCCTCAGCCATCGAACCGTTTTGTGTGCCAACGCGGGCGACTGCCGTACAGTGCTTTGCCGAAAGGATAGCGTGCTTCAGCTCAGTTTCGACCACAAGCCGAACAACCCCGATGAAGAGGCCCGCATTCTGAAGGCCGGTGCTCAAGTGGAAAAAGGTCGAGTTAACATGGAGCTGGCTGTCAGCCGGGCGATTGGCGACGCATATTTCAAGTTGAACGACAAACTGTCGTGGAAGGAGCAAGCCGTGACGGCACTTCCTGACGTGACAGCAACGGCCCTCGAGAGCACAGACAAGTTCTTCATCATGGCGTGTGACGGCGTCTGGGACGTTCTGAGCAATGAGGACTGCTGCGCGCTCACTCAAAAACTGCTGGACAAACACACACAACACCCCGCCGAGGGACAGGCTCCAGATATTAGTTTGGTGTGTGAACAATTGCTGGACCATTGCCTGGCCCAGTCAAGCATGGCTGAGGTTGGAACTGACAACATGACCGTTGTGCTGGTGCAGTTCAAACCACCTTTCTTCGAACCGTAGTTAAGCTCTCTAACCTTGCTTTAGACAACGTTCCTCCTCTCTTATACTCATATACACCTATATACATATATATATATATATATATATTTACTCTTCCTTCTGTGGCTTCTCCTCTCTCTTCTGCGTTCGTGTGCTTCATAAGGGATACCAGAACGCTCTCCTTTCTCTCCGAGATGCGCGACTCAAGTGAGGATTATGCGTCCCGCCCTTGCTTTTTCTCTTTGCACCTCTCTTTCTTGCCCTTTCCCAGTCCTTGCGTCGTAAAGATTACTGCTCTTCAAGCATAAGGGGCAGATAAGCAAACAAACAATAACAGCAAGAAAGGAGGACTAGCAGCTGCCAGCTACGGACACACGAACTCACCAGCAAATATCAAATGTACTTTCGTGCCTGGCCACGTTTCGTCATTTACTTTCTGGGCTTGCCCCGCTTTTCTGTCCTTTTCCGACCCCCTGTATTATTTACATCCGATCAACTTTGGATCTCGGGATGCTTTATTCATGTGCTCTCTCACAGATTGCCTCACCCATAAAGTCCATTTGATGGGGACACGCATGCCTATTCCCGTTCTCCTTCTTCCTTTGGCAAATGCTCACGTACCCCCACTCCCCCTTCCCCAACTTTCTATCAGCATGTGTGGCCTCTACACAACTTGACAAGCAGTCTACTGAGCAGTTCCTTTTCTTCTTCTTCTTCTTCCTGTTGCTATACATCTTTCCAAATTTCAGCGTCGTCCCTTTATACCCGTTTCCAAGTTTCGGCGACACTCACTTCTATCTTCCTCAACATATTCGCCCCCACCCTACCACTTGCTGTGCGTTGCCGCGCTCTGCTTGGCAGTTGCTGTGGAAGACCACGCACCAAACTTCCCCTCCTTTTTGCCAATGACGGTAGCTCTTCTCCTATTACTTTTGCCTTGCACCTCTCTTTTTGCCATTCCTCTGTGATGTCGTCTCTCTGTGTTTAAGTGCTCGCGATCGATTCATCTCCTTCAAGTTCAAGTAGGGCGAAGAGGGAAAAAGTAAGAAGTATATGATCAGTGGCCCATGCCGACACCGGAGCACGCGCAAGGATAATAAGTTGAACGGAACTGCCAAGTGCCGGCAGCTCACCGGCAGCTTCTTGAGGCGAGAATGCTTTGCCTTGTCGTAGATGACGTTCAACGAGATAAATCTTCCTCTTCTTTATTATTCTTTGTGCTCTATTTTGGTTTTACCTTCCCTGTAGCGAACTCGCATTCCTTTCCCTTACAAACAGCTGTTCTCATTGCGCTTCTCCCAAACAGGGGAGAAGTCCCACACCCCGTCTGGCATATGCCTGTGCCCGATCAGGACGCCGTTGCGGAGGTACGGCTTGTGACAACGATTCTGGAGCGACTACTGACAACCTCGTCCACAGGGCAGGTTCGTAATGATCAACTAGAACCCCTCGCTCGCCGCCTTCGCGGTGTTGTCACTGCGCTGGAGCAATCGAGCAAAAGAAGCCTTTGCGCAGTAGCCAACACACCCACCCGGAGCCCAGCAGCTGAAGCCGGGAGCTCACCGAGCCCAACGCAGCGCGAGGGCACGCCACGATGTGCAGGAAAACTCCGAAGCGCTGAACGGAGGGACGGTCTGGGCATGAGGAACGGCAAGGGTGCTGCGCATGGGTCCGATTCTACGGTTGCTGCCACAAAAGGTCCCCGACGCCAAGGTGTGAAGAAAGGCCTCTCCAGCTCCGAGGAGATGAAGTCTGGCAGCAAGCCGTCTAGCGTGAGCGTCCTCCCCGTCCCACGGCAGGCCCCGCCGACGAACCAACTGCTCGTCTCGAGAGAGGTTGCTCGCGTCTTCGCCTCCACTCTCTACAACGTGCTGGAGTCGACAGCGACCGCGCTCGAGGCGACGAGGGCCAGCGTGTTCATGAAGGTTGGGGACGAAATGGTGTCTGTGGTGAATGTTTCACCTAAGCTCGCGTTTCCCCCAAGGCTGAACCGCCACCGGTGTCAGGATTCCGTCGATGCAGAGGTCTTGGGAAGTGGCGTGGCGGCAAATCAGCGCATCCACGACTCGTCTGCGCAGAGCAGATCGGTGCTTGTTTTCCCAGTGTACCCGGGCGGTCGCTTCCGTACGAGGCGGGGCGACGCGATGGCCACCGTACGTGTGGAGAACAAGGCGAATGGCAAGCGATTCTTTGACGCTGCCGACGAGTCCTTCCTCTTTTTCGCGGCAGCAATCCTGGGGGAGATCATGTCCCGCGTGCCAATGGACTGGATGGAGAACTTTTATGATCCGGTCACCCAACACGTCATTGCCCCGTTCGAGCCGTGCCGTGCCACCAGTCTGCCGCTTCTCCGCTGCTCGCCACCACCACCACTTGGCAACGAGAACGCCAACGGCGCTGGCACAGATGCACGAAAGTGGGCGGAACTTGCAGACAGGGTCGACGACTTCGCTGAGGACGTGCTCGTGAGTAGGGAAGCTGGGCCACGCGGCGCCGACAAGGCGACCGTGGGAGGCCTGAGTGTCACGCCTTCGCTGCGCGAGGTGCGAAACTACGTGGAGAACGTTCAGGACTCCTGGAGGCGCAACGTGAATAGCAACGTCAATCTTATGGAGGAGGGACGCGAGGTTCAAATGGAGATGAAAACCATGCGGCGTGAACTGGCGCGAACGCAGCAGCGGCTGCTTCTGTGCGAAGAGCAGCTGCGGCTGTACCAGCTAGAAGGAAGTGACTACAAGCAAGAGTATCGGGACATGAAGAAGGAGCTGGACGCGTACATCCGCAACCGCGACGATATCCTCATGTAAGTCATCATCGTATTGCTGCTGGCGACAAACACGAGGCACACCTCCCAAACAACATACACCAAACTGCCACCCTGGAACGGCGTTCATCTTTTTTCTTTTTTCTTTTTTTTTGTGTCATTCTCACTTCTTCCTTACACGTTTGCTTTCTCCCATGTAACCTGTCTCTTTTTCCTCTTCGTTGCTGTTCTTACTGTTGAACATGTAATGGTTGATCCTTCCGTTCAGCGTTGCCGCGCCAACAAACACACCCAGCTGCATGCAACACCCACGAATGGTGAAACAAATGTCTCCCCATCTCCTGTGGAGGGGCTGAACCGAGGGAGCGCGCTGCCAATGTCGTTGGTGAGTTGGACGCCTCCTTCTTGCCTGCGCGCCACCGCCATCTCCCTCTCTCTCTTATCCTCCTCCACTCTCACACACCCTTTTTTTTTTTCCTTGCCGTTCAACATCTCTAGGGACAGGTGCACCGTATTTGGTTTGCACCGGAAGACATCCTCGCTACCGTGTTTTCCCCTCTTTCCCCTCCTCCATCAAAAGGGCGAAGGAGAGGAGTACCTTTTGCTCGCACTCTTCCTCGAGCAGAAGGAGGAAACCGGAGGCAGGCGGGGGGAGGTGTTGACCGATCCTCTCTTTCGTTTTGCTCCTCTCGCTCACCCCGCTTTCGCCCCTTCTTGCTAGTCTTCTGCAACGCCCTCTTAGCCTTGTGTTCGCGTGCGCACCTGTCTTTTCTCTCCTTTTCGGCGGCGTAGCTTCTCCCTCCGTCTTCGCTTCTCCCTTGCGCTTGGACAGTTATTCACGTCACATTTAGTATTATCATCACCCCGAATCGGCCCCGGCCCTCCCTCATTCACCAAAGGGACTTTCTCCTTTCGTTCCCTTCGACCATTGAAAAGTGGTAGCTGTCCTCTTGGGCGGAGTAAGGTGATTCATTCACATACCGTCTTTCCTACGTGTATCATCGATATTCCGTAATTAATCCACGTTGCTCCCCCACGCTTCCTTCTCTCCTCCCCCTTCTTACTCCTCACTCCCCTCTTCCTTCTCCCTCTCTTCCCCCGATATCTGTCGTGTTTGGCGTGCCACCGTCACGATGAGCCGAACCACCACCGCAGGCCCTGTGGCGGCGGACGAGACGGCCTGGCAAGCACTTGTTGAAACGCCATCGGGTGGTGCGAGGCTGCTCGCCTCCGATGGTGGCACCCTCAGTACAAGCGGACAGCTTCCTGCGCACCATTCAGTGGCGAGCACCCCCACCGACGCCACGCGGAGGCAAGTTCGCATTGTGCCCATCGAGGTGGTGGTCAACCGCATCGCCGCGTTGGCTAGCCTACCAGAGGAGCAGCTGCGCGCGTTGGTGGAGGCCTATGATACCGACAACAAAGGCGGCCTCTCAGAGGAGCAGTGGCTACAATTCTGCCACGACAACCGCCAGCACGTCTCCTCGCTCGGCGTGCGAATGCTCGACTTTGACCGGTCCGGCGAGTACACCATCATCACCCTCGAGCGCGTAGGGAGCGAGGGAAGCGGAGCAACGAAATCGCAGACCACGTTCACCCAGGGTATGGTGCAATTCTTGGAGAGCTTTGCCGCTGGTGGCATCGCGGGTGCGGTCAGCAAGACCATTATCGCACCAGGGGATCGGGTGAAGATCATCTTCCAGGTGGAGACGACGCGTCACTTCAGCCTTCGCGAGGCACTGCGGCTTGGTATCGAGACAGTGAGGGAGTTTGGCATCACCGGACTCTGGATCGGCAACGGCGCGACGATGCTGCGTGTGGTACCGTACGCGGCCATCACGTATGCCTCGTTCGATTACTATCACCACAGCTTCAACTACCTACTTCAGGGCCGCGGGGACAAGGAGGGGTTCAACGAGGGCAAGGCGGTGTGGGTCCGCTTCCTCAGCGGGGCCATGGCAGGGGCCACGTCCACCACCTTCACGTACCCGCTGGACTTGATGCGAGCCCGCTTCGCCGCCCACAGCAGCAGCCGCCAGACCCGCTTCCCGAGCTACCGCGTTGCCTTTAGCGACGCCACGAAGCGGCATGGCTTCTTCTCCCTCTACTCGGGCCTCTTTCCCACGCTGGCCGGCATCATGCCGTACGCTGGATGCAGCTTCGCCTGCTTCGAAACCATCAAGTTCTACATCGTGAAGTGGAACGGGCTGAAGAGCGACAAGGATATTCCATCCTGGCAGCGCCTCATCGCGGGCGGCCTCTCCGGGCTGCTGGCGCAGTCCGCCACGTACCCACTGGACATTGTGCGGCGGCGCATGCAGGTTGTACCCGGTCGCTACGTTGGGATTGCCGGTGCCCTCACCACCATCTACCGGGAGGAAGGCCTGCGCCAGGGACTCTACAAGGGGCTGGCGATGAATTGGATCAAAGGGCCCATCGCGACGGCGACTAGCTTCACCGTCAATGACCTTGTCAAGCGCCGCACAAAGGCATATTACGAGACCGCAGCCCACTACTCCAGCAGGAAGAACCTTGTGTCGTTTCCAGAGGCCTTTGTGTGTGGTGGCATTGCCGCCGGCGTGGCCAAGTTCTGGACCGTGCCGTTCGACCGCATCAAGATCATGTACCAACTCGGCATCGCGGACAAGGAGAAGGCCAACAAAAAGGGTGTTGTGCACATGCTTCACATGCTCCGGCGCAACCCGAACGTATGGGCGTCGGCCAACGTGACCATGGTTCGTGTCGTGCCCTACGGAGCCATCACGTACAGCCTCTTCGACCTGTTCAAGGCCACGGCGGAGCGGGTCATGTACTCGCATGAGGCGACGGTGGCCACCAACTTTGTCGCAGGCGGCGCCGCAGCCGCCGTGGGCACCTTCCTCTTGTACCCGCTCGATCTCGTCCGCACGCGGACAGCGGCGAGCAACACACCAGGCCCAAGGTCCTACTTCTGGTACTTCCGCTCCATGGCGCGGCACAACGGGATCGCCTCCCTTTACGAGGGCTGCTACTTCTCCATGCTGAGTGTGGGGGTCCTAGCGGGCATCGGCTTTACCTCGTACGAGTACCTCAAAACCCGGTACGAGTGCGACACCTTTGCAACGCGCGTGCTGGCCGGCATGGCTGGTGGCGTGATGGGACAAATCATCACCTATCCTATGAGTGTGGCCCGGAGAAAGCGCCAGGCAGAGGATATCATCTACAGCAGTACTGTGCGACCGATCAAGCCGCTCTTCTTGAACCCAAAGCTCTTTGCTGCTCTGTACCGCAAGATGCCCTTCTCGTGGACACTGGGAAGCCTCACGTTTGGCATTTCCTTCGCCCTCAACGATTGCTGCCGCGATGTCGTTGTCAGGGCTAACAACGACATCTTCCGCGACATGGTGTTCTCGTAGGCAGATTTCGGCACGCAGCCCATCCGATGCGATCCGGAGGGGCAGTGGCGGCGGCGGCGAGATGGGGGAGGGACCTTTTGGCAGACGCACCTGCTTTCCCTCCTCTTTCCGTCGGATTTTCGATCTTTGTGTACCACCTTTCCCAACCTTGTAGCATACCATCGCAATCTAACGGGATCGCACGCCCCCAAACCCTACACCCAAGTTGCGCGTCACTTGACGGCAACGCGAATGACTACACACTTCGCAGAAAACCACCCAACTTTCCTTGCGTTCTCATTTTTGGTGTTCTTCCCAGTCCCTTGAAGCATCAAGCGGAGGAGCGTTCCTGCGCTTTGATGGGGAGGGGGAGGGGGCGGTGGTGCTGGCGCGTAGGAGGAGCGTGATGATTGCGTCGCAATGGATAGACGGTACAACCACTTACCTCGCGCTACTCTCCTATCCTGCTACTGCCTGTGCGTTTTGCATCTACTCCAAAAGAAGCTCGTCTTCACAAGCTCCCCTCCGACAACCAACTCACTCTCATTGTGTGTGTGTGTGTGCGGGTGTCCTTAGTGTTATCCTCCCTGCGCTGGAAAGGGCCAAGTTATAAATTGTTTTTCTTCTTCTCGCCGGTATTCTACTGTCTCTGTCGTCCCCTTCCTCGACCGTTTCCCACTCGCCATTCGCCACCACGTCTCAAGACCGTAAAAGAGGTCAACCGCTGAGGTGCCCAGCAGCACCTGATTCGAAGAAGTGCAGGCTGTCTGGCGCGAAAACGCAACCCACCACCCCACTCTCCCCATTTGCACCCTCCGCAGAAATCAACGAGGTAAAGATGACTGGCGCGGATTGGGAACAGCTGAAGGAGCAGGGCAACAGCGCATTCAAGGACTGCTCGTTCGAGGACGCCATTAAATTCTATAGTCAGGCTATCGAGGCGAAGGAGGGTGAACCGGTTCTATACTCGAACCGCAGCGCAGCGTACCTCAAGAAGGGCGACTATGACGCTGCCGCCAGCGACGCACGCAAGGCGATAGAGATAGATAAAGCCTTTGCAAAAGCCTACACGCGCCTGCACACCGCGCTGTGCAGCTTAGGCCAGTTCACGGAAGCGGCGCAGGCATTAAAGGCCGGCATCCCAAGCATCGCGGCACCGGCGGATGCCAAGAACCTGCGCGAGTTGCAGCGCACTGCGGAGAATACGGCTCAGGCCTTCGAGCAATCCAAGAAGCATGTTGCCAGTGGCGAGCTGGAGAACGCCGCGCGTCTTCTGCGCGAGCCCGTGAGACAGTTTCCCGATTGTCCACAGATTGCTTTTCTCCTCGCGGAGGCCACCGTAGCCAGCGACCCTGACAAGGCAAACAAGCTGCTCACTCCCTTCACACACACCCATAGCGCTGACCTGCACTACCTGTACCTCCGCTCACTCGCCCTGTACTACCGCGGTCAGGAAGGCTTCACCAGTGCGCAGAACATCCTCAAACAGACGCTCGAGATGGACCCCGACAATAGCAACGCGCGTGTTCTCCTGAAGAAGATCCGGACCATTGAGCGACACAAGGAGGCCGGCAACGCAGCCTTCAAGGCGAAGCGGACGGCCGAGGCCATCGAGGAGTACACCGCGGCCGTCGACGCGGACCCGACGAACGACCGCATGAACGCTACGCTGCGCGGCAACCGAGCAGCCGCCAGAATGGACCTGAAGGACTTCCAAGCTGCCCTGATGGACTGCGACTTTGCCATCAACCACGGCAGCACGAGCGCCAAGATGTACGCCAGGCGAAGCCGCATCCACGAGCACCTGGAGAACTTCGACGACGCCGTCCGCGACATGCAGCAAGCCTGCGAGGGCGATCGCAGCCTTGAGGCGGAGCTCCACCAGCTCAAGGGACGCGCCAAGAAGGCGAAGCGCAAGGACTACTACAAGACTCTTGACCTCCCACAACACGAGCCCGACCAGGCGGCTGTGAAGCGCGCGTACAAGAAGGCCTGTCTGCAGTGGCACCCCGACAAGTGGGCCCACGCCAGCGAGGAGGAGAAGACCCACGCCGAGCGCCAATTCAAGGAGGTGGGCGAGGCCTTCGCCGTCCTGTCCGACCCCAACAAGAAACGCCTGTACGACGCGGGCCAGCTGGACAACGATGTAGAGGGGGCCAGCATGGGTGGCATGGGTGGCATGGGCGGTATGCAATTTAGCAGTATGGGCGGTGGGGATGCGGACATGATCAACATTATGAACATGCTTTTCGGCGGCGGCCGCGGCGGTGCCGCCTTTCAGCAGCAGCAAGGGTTCCCTGGCGGCTTTCAGCAGCAAAGGTTCCCTGGCGGCTTTCAGCAGCAGGGCTTCCGCAGCAGTGGTGTTGGTCAGCGACGAGGACGGGGGCACCCCAGCGGGTTCTATGGCATGTAGGAGACTGACAAGGAGACTTGCCTGAGGAGTACGCAGACTACTCTTCCGCTTTCCCTCCGTTCCTTCTCGTCATGTCTTCTCTAAAAGCCGTTTCACTCTTCATGTGATCCATCTCCTTTTTGCTTTCTTCTGTGGTATCCCTTTGCCTTCGCCCTGGCTAAGGGGACTCACGTTGTTCTTCCTCTCTCTCTTCCCCTCCCCCTCCGCCGTGTGTGTGTGTCCCTTCTTGTCTCACGCTTGCTTCCTCTTGTTCTCTCTGTTCTTTTGGCGTTCTGTGCTTTTCCCCCGCTTTAACTTACCCTCCCTTCTTTATCATCACGAAGATCGTAATGGGTGTGTAGCGTCGACGCGCAACTGTCTTCTGCATTCTTCCCATCTTATTGTAACTCTACTCTCTCTCTCTTTGACGTTCCTTTCATTCCCTTCGGTTCCTTCTTTAGCATTCCGACACTTGATCGCAGCCGTCGCGAGTGAGTTTGTCCTTTTGCCACATCTTGTAGCAGTAATTGCATCATCTCGAAGATGAAACACGGGAGCCTTTGACACCTGTGTCCACGACAAGGCGGGCAATACACGCTCAGCGTTGCGCACGGCTTATCCTCCCGTGATGTGGGTTCCAACGAGCGAGGAGGAGGGCGTCCCTGCGAAGCCTCGCTCCACGGTCACTCTCCCTCCCCCGTGACTTTGGTGTCGCGTCGCCCTGAACGAACATTGTCTCCACCTTGTCCACCTTCTCCCTCTTTTCCGTTTCTCCCTTGACTTGGTGTGGCGGTTGGACTCAGCTCTCGTTCCCCCTTCCCTCCCTCCCTCCTACCTCGACTTGTACACTCCTCCCCATACGAAACTTTGGTCCCAGACCACGGCTCCGCGCGAACTTTGGGGCAGCAGCGGCACGACACAAAGGGAAGGAACGCGGTACGCTCTGCGTGCTATAGCGGCATCGGAGCGCTGCTTGCAAGAAGAGATTCTTTCCTAGCGCGATGCCCGCACCAAAATTCGTCACGTGCCAAATCTGCGGCCGCGGGTTTGGCTCCGCGTCCATCGACATCCATGTGCCCCAATGCTACGACAAGGCGCTGAAGCGGTGGCAACTGAACCCAATCGGCCCGAAGCCGGTCATGCCGCAGACGCGGGACACGGGAGGACAGACCAAAGGCAAAAAGTCGGCGTCTGCTGGGGGCACGGCCCTGGACAACGTCCCTGTTGGCGCAGGTGGCGCGGCGGTTCGCTCGCTGCGGGCCAACAATGTGGACGCGTCCATGACGGAGGGGCTTTCCGGGAACGTGAACCTGCATCCGTGCCGCAAGTGTGGCCGAAAGTTCAATTACGATCGCATCGCCTATCACGAGAGCGTGTGCAAGGCGGACGTGAAACGCCCCGTGTTCGACATCACGAAGCACCGCATGCCGGAAGAGGCCATCGGCGGCGGCGGCGGCGGCCGTGCTTCCTTTGGCGTGGGCAGCAAAAGGAAAGGGAAGGGGAGCGCTGCGACCGCCCCCAGCGCCGCACCTGTGCCACGCTACCCCCGCAAGCCGCCGTCCACGTGGCGCCAGCAGCACGAAGAGTTCATCGAGGCTGTCCGGCAGGCCCGCAGGAGCGACGCGGAGAGCAAGATGATGTGGGGCAACCCGTCCTCCTCATCCCCCATAGTCGTGGCGGACACGCGCCAGCCGGGCGGTGCCGGTCGCAGAGCAGGTGCGTCGGCCCCCAAGGCTGGGCGACCGGCACCGCGCCGTGTGCCTCCCGCGATGGTCAAGGTGGACCAGTCTCGTAAGACGAACATGGCGACGGGCGGCCGCGCTGCCAGGGCCCAAGCCAGCTCCATCAGCACGCCGGCACCAGCGGTCCCAGGGGCTCGGAGGACGGTTCCGGCCAAGTCCACCGCCCAGACCCGCGCGCTCGGCGGCGGGGGTGACCGCTTTGGCGGCTACGGCGCGGGCGGCGCAGCCGGCGCCGCTGGCGGGGGAAACAGACGCATCGTCAACGACAACACCACAAGCATCGGCATGAAACAGGCCTTTGGCCAAGCGTAGCGGGTAGAGTATACTCCCTCGTCCACCCACACACCTTCCCATTTATCATTTCCTCTGTTAGAGCCTTGCCGAGCCCGGTGTCGTAGCGCGAAGGCGACAAAGTCGTAGGGTGACACACACACTCACAGACAGACAGACAGACAGACCTCAACAGATGTGCAACACCGAAGTGAAGATACGACAGGCTAAGAATGTACACACACGCATGAAAAATGCGAAAAGAAAGAAGAACAGAAACAATAGGAGAGAAGAGGAGAGTCGAGAGGGAACACTGCGTAGAACGGAGCGACTGGTGTGGCGTTATGTGAGTGTTTTGCACAGGATACGAGCTGCTGTGACTTGACGGGGTGGGTCGACACAGCGCTGCCTTTTCTGTTCGTCAGTGCGCAGCACGAGCGTCTTCATCGCATCCCCGCGTGCACATCCCCGCCTACTCGCCTCCTCACCTCCTCTCTCCTTCTCCTCTTGCGCACCGCAGTATTAGCGAGGACGTACTTTACCCCCCAACGGTGGAAGAAGTGATAATAAGCCATTAACAACCCCCAACAACCCCCCAACTCGTCGTGTGTCCGTAGAAAGCAATGCTCCGCAAGACCCAGTTTGCCCTTGTCGCGGCCACCCGCGCTCTCCTGAACGCTGGTGAGCATGGCCCCACCCCCTACCAGGACCGCGCCTACCCCGTCCAGCCCCACAACCTCGGCGAGCTCCAGCAGCCCCCGGACAGCTGGCGCAAGAGCCCCATCATGAGCAAGCTGATGGACCAGTCCCTGCCGCTCTACGATGATGTCGTGGTTGGCGCCGGCCGTCTCTACTGGCAGGAGCCCGCCAAGACGTGGCATCTCTTCGAGGCCGACGACACCCTCATGCTCGAGGAGCATGACCGCGAGGAGTGGAACGAGCGCCCGTACGTGGCGGTCAACCACCTCTACGAGCCCCCGCTGGGCAGCGAGGAGCGCCCCATCCGCATCGAGGCCACCGGCAACCCCGGCGACCAGCAGATGGTCCTGTGCTTCGGCAACTGCGCTCCGCACGTGCCGCAGTCGAACTACTACATGATGATGAAGGGCTACAGCAAGACCAAGTGCCCCATGTGCCAGCAGTGGTTCTACATCCACAACCGCCCGTGGCTCGTGATGCACCCTGACTGGACCGATGAGCCCGCCGCGGATGAGGGTCCGGCCTACACCTTTGCCGAGATCGAGGCGGAGTTCGACCGCGACTTCCACGAGTTCGGCGTCTACCTCAACGCCGAGTAAGGTGAGCGTCTCGCACGGCCACGCAAGGGGACGGCGCCGCGGGGACCTGGCTCGCTCCGTGCCTTGCACGAAGCAGCTATCCACGCGACCTCCTTCCCTACGTCCCACACGCTCTCTCTCCCTCTCGCTGTGTTGTGTTTGTGGCACCTTCGTATAGTACTAGGAACCCTACTTTATGCTCTTACGCTCTTCTTTCCTCCTCCTTTCGCAGCTCCTCTCGCTTCATCGATCAAAAAGACATAGTTCTCTCTGACAAAGGACTTCATATGCAGGGCAAAATACAACACAACACACCTCCACCCTCCCTTCCGAATGAAGCTCCTCAGGCGATAGCATTATAGTTTCATTGGAGTTTAGTCATTCAATCAAAAAACAAGACAAAAAAAAAACAATATTGAAGATAAAAAGCAACAACCCGAGAGGTGAAACAGAGAGCTACGATTGAAAACAGTCAAGGAGGCAGGCGACTACGAATGGGGCGGCACGCTAGCGTGCTCCCCTCACGAGTAGCTCCCCAAAAGCCCCCTTGCTGTTCCCCAACGGCAACACAGCTCCATGTGTGTGTGTGTGTGATAACGAAGTGCGTTGGCCACGGCTGTCGAGAACCACCGTGCGGTTCCCGCCGGGTGTATCACTTGCGACGTTCCCAAGGAAATCGCGGAGGGTGGTGCCGGCCCACTGCCGACGCGCACCCCCTATTTCTGCTTGTTTTCGCTGGCTCCCCCAAGCACACGCCCTCTTTCTTCTACCCCTCTCACCACCCTTTCTTCTCTTTTGCCTTCTTTCGTCGCTCGCTGTGTTTACTGTGTGGCACGCCGCACACACACATTGAAAACAAGGAAGGACTCCGAGGCATTCTGCAACTACGCTGCCTCCTCTTGTTCTCCCCCCCCTCCTCTCCTCTTCCCGCTCGCGCGGTGGCCTTGAGACATGGCGGACACCGCAAGCGCCGCGCAGCAGCCGTCCTCGTCCTTTTTCTGCGGCAAGGCAATCCTGGCTCCCATGGTGCGTGTCTGCTCCTTGGGCTTCCGCACGCTATGCGCTGACAACGGCGCAGACGTCGTGTTCACGGAGGAGGTGGTGGCAGCAAAGTTGCGTCAATGCCGTCGGGAAGTTCGGCTCTACCCTCCCCCTGCTCCCCCAGAGGGAGGTGCCTCCTATTCTTCCTCCCCGGAAGGACGTGCGCTTGCTGACCGTGTGGATGTGCGCAGTGGCGAGGTTGTGGCGGAGTACGTCTTGTACGAGCCCTACAAAAAGGCGTTTAAACGCACCGTAGCGCTGGCGGTGCACGTTGGCCGCGAGGAAGGCGGTGGCGGTGTGGCCTCTCTCCAGCGCGCGGGCGTCCCAGTTGTTCTCCAGCTAGGCGCCCGAGACCCCCAGACAGCTGCCGACGCCGCAGCCCTGTGCTGCAGGGATATCAGTGGCGTAGACGTCAACATGGGGTGCCCGAAGAACTTTAGCGTCAAGAATGGCTTTGGTGCTGCGTTGATGGACAATACGGCCACGGCGGGGGCTATCCTAAAGCACATTCACGCGCGCATCAACGCACCAGAGGCACTTGCGGCACGGCACAACCGGGTCATCCCAGTCAGCCTGAAAACACGCCTCAAGGACCGTGAGGAGGCTGTGGCAACGGTCGACATGCTCCGCGACATTGCCAGCGCCGCTGGCCACTCCCTCTCGACGCCTGTTATCCACGCGGTCATCCTCCACGCGCGAGTGCGAGACCAACGATCGTGCGAGCCCCCGCTGCTCAGCGTCGCCGCGGAGGTGGTGCGTCTGTGCCGACACGACGCGTCGTCGCCGCTGTCCAACGTGTGCTTTGTGCTCAACGGCTCCGTCGGCGGTCGGGAGGATGGAGCTGCAAAGTGCGCTGAGTTAGGATTTGACGGCTTCATGATGGCGCGGTCCGCCTTGTGGGATCCCCTTCACGTGTTCCGTGGCTCCTCTAGCCCGCCAGCTCCCGAGCGCGTGGCGAGTCCAACGGAAGCGCACTACATGGCCTCGCTCAAGGCACTGATGCTGTACTCGGTGCGCTACCGCACGGACTTCCATAACTTCAAGTACCATCTCTCCCGCACCTTCCCAGAGGTGGCGTGCATCAAGCACAGAATGCCGGTGGTACAAGAGCGGCTGCGGTGCTACGAGGACTGCTTTGACTTCTTCGGTCTAAGCGAGGCGGAGCGCGCGAGTTGCCGTGCGTGGGAGCACGGCATAGAGATGGTAGACGCCATCCCTGCAAGCGAGGGTGGCTCGGGCTCGCTGCTGCTGGAAAGCGAACGGGTGGTGAATGGCGAGAGCGCTGCGAAGAAGCAGCGGGCAGAAGGATATCCTGTGAACGGCAGTGTTTCGTGATAGACCCCCCCCCCCGCTCCCACTCTACGGATGCGTGGGGGCAACGCACAGGCCAACGCAGGAGACGAAGATACTCCTTGCCATTGCGTCAGCAAACAATCCCTGGAACAAGTCATGCGTACATTACTTGTGCGTGCCGGGGGAGAAGGATCTGACAGCGCATCATTCGTTTTCTCTCTCCTCCCTCCCTCCTTCCCCGCCTTCCCCTACATCAACAAACTGCCATTGACATTCATCTGCTTCCCGCGTTCCTCCCCTCCCCCCCCCCGCCAGGTAAACCGGTTCTGTGCACGGATGCCTGCCCAGCTATACGCCCTCTCCCCTCCCTCCCCCTCCTCCTTCGTGTTCATTGCTATCCACTTTAGGTACTTTTGCCACCTGTTGCTTATCGACTGCTGGACGGCACCGGCTCTCACGCCCGTCTTCGATCCCTACCAAATCCCCCCTCCTCCTCCCTCCCAGCACTGCTTCGCACACAAGTTGAGGGAGAGAGAAGGAAACATACACACATCACACACAACCAGGGGACAATGTCAATGCAGCCGGCCACTGTGGCGGCCGCGAACCGCCGTAGAAACTGCGTGGAACAGGCGTGGGCCTACCTCGACGGCATCCTGTCCAACGAGCCCGGGCTGAAGGTGCTCCTGTGTGACGACACCACGCGCGGCATTCTCTCTGTCGCGTACTCCCAGCACCAGCTGCTGAAGCACAGCGTGACGCTCGTGGACATGCTGTCCAACCACGCCGCGCGCTACCCCATGAAGCACTTCTCCTGCGTCATTTTCTGCCACCCGTTCGCGTCATCGCTGGCCGATGTGTACCAGGAGCTTGCCGAGGGCAACTTTGCCTCGTACAGCATCTTCTTCACGTCGATGATGGAGGGCTCGTTGGTGCAGTCCCTGGCCAACGCGGACTTGCTCAACTTGGTCAAGTGTGTGGGGGAGACCTACCTCGACACGATCCCGATTACGGAGTGGACATGTGTCACGCAGCTCAAGCCATCCCCGCTTAGCAAGGCTCCGCCGCCTGTGGTGAACCCCATCACATTCGCGCAGTGGGACGCCAAGTCGGTGGGGCGGATGGCGGAGAGTGTCGTCAGCCTGCTCCTGTCGACCAACCGCCGCCCCGTCATCCGGTACCGTGGGGGGAACAAGGTTGCCGAGAAGCTCGCCGCCGACGTTGGCGCGCGCATGAAGGCTGTGCACGCCACGTTCCCCGACCTCAAAGCGAAGGAGTCCGTACTCGTGTTCCTTGATCGCATGGACGACCCTGTGACGCCGCTGTTGATGCCCTGGACGTACGAGTCCATGATCCACGAGCTCATCGGCTTCCAGCGCGGGAACGAGGTCGTTGTGGACGACCCCGAGGCGAAGCCGGAGGATCGCATCCACATACTCACCCCCAACACCGACTCCTTCTTTGAGCAGCACCGCTACGACGACTGGGGCCAGGTCTGCATTGCGGTCAGCGAGATGGTGAAGGCCTACAAGCAGATGAACAACTTTGATCGCAACACCGTCTCCCTGGAGGAGATCAAGAACTTCATGAGCCGCTTCCCCGAGGCCCGCAAGCAGTCTGCGCAGGTGACGCGCCACTGCGCCATCACGTCACAGCTGGTGGCTGAGATTAACGGCCGCAACCTGACCCGCCTCTCCGTGCTCGAGCAGGACATCATTTCCAACAACAACGTCTCCGAGCACAGCCGCCTCGTGCTCGAGGTGGTGCAGGACCCAAAGACGGACATTGACGACGCCCTGCGCATCGTGATGCTCTACTGCCTGCACTACGAGAAGACCACGGGCAACATTATCCAGCAACTCAAGCAGGAGCTCGAGGAGCGGCAGTGCCCGCACGAGAAAGTCTCCCTCATTGACCGCCTCCTCGAGTGCGGTGGGCAGGACCGACGCACGCACGAAATTTTCAAGTCCTCAACGGGCCACCTTTTCAAAACGGTCGCAAAGGCGGTAGGTCAGTTCGGCAAGGACGTGCAGAACGTCCTCACCCAGCACACCCCGCTCGTGAAGAAGCTGGTGAACCGCATCTATAATGGCACGCTGGCCGCCGACCGATACCCCGCACAGGAGGTCACCGGTAGCCCCATCTCCACCGCGCAAGCCCCGTTTGTCCGCGGAAAGGACATCATCGTGGTGCTCGTTGGCGGCGTCACGTTCACGGAGGCGATGGTGATGTGGCAAATCAATCAGGGCACGGTGGACAACAACCAGGAGGCTCTGATGAACATGGGCAAGACCATGACCCGCAAGCTGGTCACCGGTGAGACCGTCGGCCCTTCTGACGAGCCCTACACCGCCAAAATAGAAGCGAGGGTCACGCTGCTTTCCACTGCGATGCTCAACTCCAAGGACTTCATTCACTCTCTCCCCACTCAGTGAGCGAGGAGCGGAAGGCAGTTCTTGTGTATCCCCGCTCTCTCCCCACTCTCTCCCTTCCGTGTACGTCTCTCCCTTGTCCCTCTCCGCGCACAGTCAACCCGCTCCTCTTCCTGCCGATCCTGCCCTCTCTTCCTCGTCGCTCCCTTCCATTTATTTCCTTCCTCTAGTGCCTACACTATTCCGCGTGCGTCCCCCAACACGGGGAAGTGCCCCGCCTGCACACGCAGACACATGAGGGCACGGCGGCGCGTGCTTGTTGTCTCGCTCTTCCTCACTGGCGGAAGAGGGCAGCGACAGCATCGATATCAACATCCACCACCACCACCACCACCACTACATCTCCGCGTCCCCGTCAAGAGAACAGTTACCTTCCCCCTACTCTCTCGTTGCAACAGTATCGCAAAAGAAGAAAAAAAGAAGGAAGAGGAGGGGAGATCGAGAGGGAGAGCGACGACCCAAACAAGGGTGACGGAAAGGGGGCTTCTTGCCGGACTTGTGCAGCGGCGCGGTCGGATTTGAAGGGAACCTCTCTGGCAAAAGTAGCGTTTTGTGTACTCTGCGTGCTTCTATGGGTGCTCCGACCGTCGTCTTCACCTTTGGCTCCCTATACATATATGTATGCTCTTTGTTGTTTCCGAGCTCTTCTTTCCGTAGTGGCAGCTATTCGCGTGGTGCCCTCTCTGATAGATAGAGAGAGAGGCCCGCCCATACATACTCATCCATACACACTCACAACACTCTGCGGAAAGAGTGTGATAGCAGCGAGTTGTGCTGCTCCCCTGCCACACACACACACACACGACGGTGTAGCTCCGGCCGGCCAAAAGTGCCATTGCTTCTGCCGCATTCGAGACGTGCTTCTTGTGTTTGCTTACTTCTCTCATATCCTTTTGAGTCCTCCGTGCTCGCCTGCTGGTCCGCCGCAGAACAGGTGGTGAGTGGTGGTTGGCCCGCTTGTTCGCTATCTCTAGAAATACTTCCTCACTATCTTCTTTTATTTTCCCCTCTTCGACGTTATTACTGTGGAGAACACGCAACCCGCCGGATCCACCAGACACACACAAACCAATCCATACATCTACCCTCATACAGCAAACAGGCAACGCTAGCAGGTCACCCGATAGACAAACGAGCTGCGATTTGTTCGAGTAAACATCTTGCCGCTCCTTTCTTCCCTCTCTGTGTGTTGGCACGCTGCGCGCCATGGCGACTAGCTCAGGCGGTGCAGGAGCTCCTGTGCAGCCTCGGGCCTCGTCGATTCCCACCGCGTTCCCCGGGTTGTTTGGCCCAAGTACGTTCGCTTCTCCACCACTCTTCGCGTCCTCTCGCGAGACTTCTGGCGTCCACGCGGGTGGGGGCAGTCCAGGCGAGCCGGTGGCTTTCACCGCCGATGACCGCGTGCTTCTGAAAATGGTGTACCACCAGCAGCAGGCCATCCACGTCCAGCTAGAGACCCTCACAACCTGGATGCAGCACTTTGGCAGCGTCTTAGCCCGGCTCGACCGCAGCACCAGGGAGCCACAGCCGCAGCCACAGCCACAGCCACTGAACACAACGGAAGCCAGTGGACGACAGTCCCAGTCTGCGGGAGCTCTGCAGGCTGCAGTGCCCAGCAACGACACCAGCTCACTTGACAGGGTCCCCGGAGAATGCCATCCGCCTCCGCGCCATGAGTCGGCCGCAACTCCCCCATCCGCCACGACGAGCACGCGCAACCACCGGGAGGACGAGGAGCCGTCCCGAAACAGCCAACCACAGCAGCCGCAGCCGCAGCAGCGCTTACGCCCCCACGAGGCCAACCAGGCCAGCACGCCACCAGGCGGAGAGTACACGGCTGCTGCCTCGGGAATGTCCGCCCTGGATCGCACCTCGCTCAGTCAGAACGCAGGCAGCGCTGCTAACCGCTCTATTGAATCGGTGGGTGCGGTGTGGGACCCCACAAACCACCGCCCGAGCCAGCCCAACAATAGCACCAGCTCTCGCTCCTCGCGTGGGGGCCACAGCGGGAGCCAAATGGGACGCCGAGAGAACCCGCTCCTGGCGGCCGTGTCCCTCGGCGCGAGCAGCGGGCTCGGGCAGCGCGTGGCGGCGGTGTCCGCGTCCCGCGTCGGCAGCGGGGAGAGCAGCGGCAGCGCAGCGGACGTCAGCGGGCTATCCTCGCGGTACTTCAGGGATGACCCAGGGCGGGTGCGATCTCAACCGGTCATTGCGCGGCCGCGGTCGTCGTCGTCGTCGGCCCCTGGCGGAACCAGCACCGCGCCGTACGCGTCCCTGACGCGTGCCCTTGGCGAGGGAGACATCCCGGCCTTCCGCACCGTCGGCAAGGCTCGCCCCGCATCAGGCAGCGGTAGTGGTGACGGCGGTGGCACCGTCGCCGTGGACCCCGGCGCCATCTCCGCACTGCTCCATCGTGGCGGGAGGACAGGGCCAAAGGGCCCAGCCGGCGTCGCACGGCAGCAGCAGCCGCAGCAGCAGCAGCGAACGCCAGTCTCCACAGCGGGCGATAGGGCCTCGGGCGGACGGTCCTCCGCAGCTCACTCACCTGTGTTGCAGTCGGAGAAGCGGCCGCCGGAGGAGGGTGATGGGGGTGGCCACTCGGCACGCCACTCGGCGAGACCCACACCACCGCACCACTACCATCACCACGAAGCGGCTGCGCTCCATCGGGTGGACATGGAGTTCGAGACGGACTCCCTGAGCGACGGGTACGGCAGCTACGACTCACGCCAGTACATGAAGAGCGTCGGTCTACTGTGAAGCACATGGCCCTCCTCTCCTCTCCTTCGGCGCTGTGGGGGCAGTCAATGCTTCCACCCCTGTCCTGTAACACTTCTCTTTCCTTCCCCGTCATCCGCCACTACACGCTTCACGAATGTTGTCTTAGCGTGTGTGCACCAATACTCTTCCTTCTCTCTGTACCTCTACGTGCGCGACAGATTCTTTCTGTTCTTCGAGATAATGAAGATCATTCTCATGCCTTCCTTCGCGCCAATCCTGCACACACATCTTTCCGTTCTCCTTTGAAGGTGCATCCTTCCCGACACTTACCACCGCGCGTGGTGCACCTGCAGCTCTGATAGAGAAAGCATACATGTACTGTCCCAACCCCCCTATACGCTCCTCCCCTTCCTCTCCCCACCAACACACCAGCAACACCGATGTCGTGTCAGATCCCAAAGAGAGAGACCTCCCCTCCCCCCCCACTTCATGTCGCTTCCCTCCTGCGCAGCTGCCTGCTCCTATCCCCGCCAGGACACTCCGCAACTCCTGCAACTTCTCTTCCTCGCTGCTTTGTAGATTTGAAGTTGACAAGAAGGAAGCGCGCGAGCATATACTCATCTCGTGAAGCCTCTTCCGTTTCCTCATCTCGCGGGAGGTGGTCTGATAGGGCGCCGACCGTTTTCTGTCCAGCGAGAAGAAGAGAAGAGGCGTTGTCCTGTCCATATCACCACTGGTGTTTCTCTTCTCCCTCAGCGCGTGGTCTGACCAGAGTGGCGCGTCCCAGCCGCTCCGCGCCACATCTGTTGGGCAGCGTCGCCGAGATATAAGCGACACCTAATCGTCACACACTACACAGAACGGGGGAAGTGCGTCCACGGTGGTGATCCCCCACCCTCCTCCGTGTTCGTTCTCCTTTGTCTCTTCCCCTCTCCCTTGCCTTCTGTGTTTCTTCCCCCCCCCCCCTCTCTCACTCTCACATACACATACGGGGCAGATAATCAATATATATGCAACGCCTTTTCGGAAGCACGCCGGCGGTACTCCTGCCAAAGGGTTGCCGTGGTGTGTCCACACAGGCTTTCGTGACCACGCTGGCGAAGGTGCAGCAGCAACTGCAAACCACTCCGGAGCACTGCAACGACCTCATCCGCCACGGCCGCCGCCTGTTTGAGTCTGAGCAGCTTGAGGACCTGCCCAAGAGCTTCTCGCCGGAAAGCGCCGGGGCCATCTGCAACGCGGCGTCGCAGCTGCGCATCTCTCCCATCAAAGGCCAACCGTATGCCGCCGTTGTGAACGCCACCTTGGGCGACGCCGCGGTGAAGACGATGGATGCGGACTCCCTCGCGCGCGTCATCCACAGCTGCCTCGTGCTGCGGTCGCCTTTGTTGTACGAGGTGCTCTTCACCTACCTGCGACCGCTCATGGCCCAGGCCAGCTCCATGAATGCCGTGACCGTCGCCGTCCTCCTCAATGCATACGGCCGCGCCGAGGTGCACCACCCCGCCTTCTACAAGGCTCTGTGCGACTCCGCCGCCGTCACGCTGCGGGACCCGCGCATCTCGCTCGCCCACATTGCCAACGTCGCCCATGCCCTCTCCCGCGCGCACTACTTCCACCGCCCGCTGATGCTGGTGCTGCGCGACCAGGCCGTCCGCATGGGGCCCGAGGCCTCGCCGTTGGTGTTGGTCACCATTCTGGACGCCTTTGCGGAGCTGGACTTTGTGGAGAGCGAGCTCTTCGACGCGTACGAGAGGCGGCTGATGGGGTGCGTTGGCGACCTCCAGCCCGCGCTCATGGCGTCCCTTGTCGCGTGTCTGGCCGCCGCCGGGCGGGCCACCCCGCAGGTGATGGTGGCCCTCAACGAGCGTATCGTCGCCACGGCGAGGGCCTTTGACTCCGCGTCCATCGCCAAAACGTGCCAGGCCTACTTCGACGCCGGCTTGCTTGACGAGGACGTGCTCGGCGCGCTGGCGGAGCAGGCCTGCAAGGTAGCCGCCGACTTCCGCGCCGACGAGGTTCACCAGACATTGAACTCCCTCAGCTCCTTTGACCTCTTTGACGGCGAGCTGTTCCCGCTCCTGGCGGCGCGCATGATTAGTCTAGCGAAGCAGGGCGGGTACGTTAGCGCCACGGATGCGGCGGGCATCCTGGCCAGCTTCGCCGCCGTCCAGGAGCGGCACGACGAGCTCGTCCACGTCGCATCGCAGTTGTTCGCCGCGGGTGCCGACGGGGCCGTCGAGGCAGCGACGATCGTTGACGCGCTGTGGGCGTGCGCCACGCTGAATGTGCGCAACGAGGCGCAAATGCAGCTCGTGGAGCACGTGAGGAGGAACCCTACGTTGCTGCGCCTGCCTGAGGCGTCAGCGGGACGACGGTGTGAGCGGCGGCGAAAGCAGCTCGAGGAGCGTCAGGCGCTCGTGATCAAGGCCTATGGAGTTCCCCAATCCTCCTCCTAGTCCTCGCGTGAGTTGCACCTCTCCTCCTCCCCTACCCCGACTGGTTGGCCCATCTGCCCGGCTGGTTCTTCTTTTTCTTCACAGTTCCCCGCTTCACATGCTCGTTTCGGTGCCAGCAGTAGTAGCGTCCCAACACCCAACAACATGAAGCGAAAGCAGGTGAGCAAGTAGGAGGGAGAGGCGGGAACGGATAGCGAACAAGCAACGGCGTGTTGGCAAGGGATCGTAGTGCCACACAGACTCTTTCTGCTTCAGCGGGGTGTGAAAGGGCACCCATGTCAAGGCAAACGGTGATTCCTGCTCCTCGCAATGCCCATATTGACTTTGCTTTCTTTCCTCTCGTGCTCCTTCTCCATTTTATTGTTCCTGTAGGTCCTTCTCGTCGTAGGCTTTCCCCCCTGCTCTAGTGTGTTCTCCCGCGCCTGCACATGTACCGTGAGTCGTTGGCTGGTCTTGCCCTTGCGGCAACGCTGGAGGAGCTGGAGACCTCCCTCGCACTGACGGAGGGCCAGAAGAGGAGCATCTGGGAAGTGCTGGACCGCACCATGGAGCAGTGCTTGGCTGAGGCCCCCGTGATGTCTCGCATCACCGTCACCTGCCCGCCACCCTCCGTGGAGGATCTCCTGCCGCCCTCGTCGGGGCACAACCGTGCCGTTCACATTGGCAGCAGCGATGCGGACAGCGAGGGCGGCCTTGGCTCCAGCAGCGGGAAGCGTGGGCGGGGAGATAGTGACGACGTTGGCGAGTCCGAACCTCTCGCGCGGAGCGCCGATTGTGACATTGCGTTCCCCGTGTACCGCCGCGTGGATGACATGTGGACCATTCTGCTGAAGAACCCCACGGTGGAGGTTCGTGACGAGTTCGGCACCGACGAGAAATTCCAATTAGACTACCTGAAGGTGTGCGTGAAGGACGCGACGGCGGCTGCTCCTGTCAGCGAGCCAAAGCGCAAGAGGGCGAAGAACTAGCAGCGTCCTGGTGTGGCGGCGTATACCCTCTGCTTTCCGGCAGAGACTGCTTATGACTAGGGCTACGATTATGATGTATGGCGGGTATTGCTCTACTCGCTCACTTGCCACGGCGGGAGTCCCACAGACACACCCACTTCCCCATACACGGCGGAAAGAAGTAGTGATGCGAGGAGAGCCATCAAGTCGAGATTAGTCAGCCTTTGCTACGATGTAGAGACGTCGCTCATTGTCGGTGTGCCAGCTTCGACTGTGTGTTGCTGTTGTTGCTGTTGTTGAGCTCCGCTGCCACTCCTTGCCCTCCCCTCCTCCTTCCCCTTTCGCTGTTTCCTTCTTTCTCCCTCCTTTTCTTCTCTCTGCAATATTCTTTCCGCCGTGTCTGTGTGTGAGTAGAG
This sequence comes from Herpetomonas tarakana, assembly GCA_030849825.1. Taxonomy (NCBI): domain Eukaryota; phylum Euglenozoa; class Kinetoplastea; order Trypanosomatida; family Trypanosomatidae; genus Herpetomonas; species Herpetomonas tarakana. The sequence continues at coordinate 4,690 of JASAOB010002729.1, read as the reverse complement.
TTCCTGACGTGTGTGTGAGCCCCTGAAGGTAGAGAGAAAGGGTACCCCCACGGACAACAACAAACGTAGCAGGCAAAGACAGCCTCGTTTGCATTTTCGTGGATACATACACTTCCCGCACACGTCAGCTTGGACCGCTGCTGCTTCTCTTCTCTTCTTCTACTCCTCCTTCTCTGGTCTCGCTTCCCTTCGCGGTCACCACGAGCCCTGCCTCCCCGCGAGCCGTCCTTGTTGCGCTCTCCGCGTTGGCTGCCCATCTCGCACAAGGAGGAGGCGGCTGCCGAGGATGTCCAACCGGCCACAGGAGCTGAAGCCCATTCTGGTGGATTCCGACAACACCGATTTCGCCGACTTTGACTATGGCACCGCATCGGCCCGCTTGGCGCCGATGCGCGCCTCGTACGCCCCCACCTCCTCGGCGGAGAAGCTGCTGGGCAACGCCACCGGCGGTGCCCCGTCAATGCGCAGGGCGAAGAGCCAGCCGGCGCTGACGCGGGAGCACCTGCGGCACATTATCCCGATGTCCCCCCTCTTCTACCGGCGCTACTACATGTCCAAGGCCGGCACCATGACCTCGAGCTCCTTTAACCTGGTGTCTGCCACCCTCGGCGCGGGTGTCCTGGCGCTGCCATCGGCCATGTGGCACAGCGGGGTCGTCATGGGAGTGCTCGCGCTCATCATCATCTGCGTCACGACGGTGTACAGTGTGTTCTTGCTGACCAAAGTGAGCAAGCTGATTGAGCTAAACACGTACGAGGAGCTCGCCGAGGCCCTCGTCGGTCCCTTTACGGAGAAGCTGACGGCCTTTATGGTGGTCATTTTCTGCTGGGGTGTCGGCGTCATGTTCGTGGTGGTGATGGGTGACTTTGTGTCTCCGCTCATTGCCCGGTACGGCCTCGAGGCCTTCCTTGGCAGAAAGTCTGCCATGTTTCTCTTCTGGCTCGTCCTCATGTTCCCTCTGTCGCTGGCGCGCGAGATTAACTCGCTGCGGTTCTCCTCCTTCATCGGGGCGGCAGCGACGCTGCTGCTGGCGGTTTCGCTGGCGATGCGTGTCGTCAAGACGCACGGCGGCACCGAAGGCGCCGATGCGCGCACGGATGCCGTCCCTCTCGCGCGGCTGGACAGCAACGCGCTCAGCGCGCTGTCCACGTTCCTGTTCAGCTACTGCTGCCAGCCCGTCGTGTTCCGCGTGAAGGCAGAGATGCGTGGGAGCTCGACGAGCAAGATGACGCTGTGCGCCACGTACGCGATGGCGGGCTGCACTCTCATTTACATCGTCACGGGCGTCTGCGGCGCGCTGGCCTTTGGCGAAAACACGCAGCCGAACATCTTATCGAACCTTGGCGCGGACCTGAGCAAGGTGTATGTGCAGATGGCTTACTTTGGCATGGCCATCACGGTCACCATGGTGTTCCCCATGACCATCTTCCCCACCCGCGACTCTGTCGTCCTTGCGATGGGATACCACCCGGAGGACTCCCCCTGCCCCGCCTGGCTCTCCAGAACCGTGGCTGGGCTCCTTGCCGTGGCGGCGCTGCTGGCGGGGATGTTTGTGCCGAATGTTCGCGTGCTGCTGGACTTGCTGGGCGGCGCGTGTGGCGGCACGCTGTCTTTTCTCCTTCCCGGCTTGTTTGCGCTGCGCTGCGGTGCTTGGACAGTGGCCGACGTCGGGCTCGTGCACGTCGCCGGCGCGTGGGGGCTGACGCTGCTTGGCGCGGCCATGTGTGTCCTGGGGACCTACTGCTCTGTGCGGAGCAACTTCTTCTAATCCTAAGGTTCTCCCCCGCTATGACAAAGACAACGCATTCGCCGCAAAACGCACAGGGGGCGGTACGGGGAAAGGCATCAGCAAGAAGGACAACCATCGACAGCGGCCACAGCCACACATGCAAGCCTGATCTGCGCACACAAAAGAAAGGGGGAGAGCGACACACATGAGAAGAGAAAAGTGTGAAAAGCAAGTCTCTTATTTTTTCTCCTCCTCTTTGCTCTGCATCTGGTGTGTGTGCCAGTGCTGGACCAACAGGCCAGTAGATGGACTGCAACCGGCCTTCTCCTACGCCCACAACAGGCCTCCCTTACTTCGTCCTCCCCCGATCCCTAGCGTAGAGAAGCTCGTTGCGGGGACGTCTCTTGCCCGGTCCCTTTATTGCCATTCGTGTTTCTCTCTATTGGCCCCTCCCCCCGCCCTTCCTCTTCTCTCGTTGCTGTGAAGGATAGCTACCCTGCGCCGGTCATGTACAGCGACGGTGAACGAAAGACGGTGTCGGAACTGCAGCGAGAGGCAGAGGCCACGCGAAACCAGATCGTCGAGGAGGCGCGCCAGCTGGAGCGCATCAAGAAAGCAACGGCCAAGACACAGTTCTCCATCGACCAGCTCTTCCGCTTCTTCGCGCGTGAGGTGGAAACGGAGGAGGAGAAGAGAACCCTCGTCGATGTCCTCATGACCAACGCCCCCGAGGTCCACATGGAGACGGTGCCGCTGCTGCCGATTGCGACGGCCATTGCGAACGGCCGCATGAACAACGCGCGGCGCATTTACGCCACGGACAACCGCTTTGTCGACGACAGCTCGATCATTTTCTTCGCGCACGTGCTCCGCTTCTCGCCCCAGGCTGCCCAAATCGACTGGCTGGACGTGAGCGGCACGGCCGTCACGGAGAAGGGACTGTGCTTTCTGCTGGAGACCATCACGGAGCGCGACGCGAAGTTCACCCTGGTGGCGAAGAACGTCTCGGTCCCGTCTCCTTTGGTGTCGCAGGCGTACAAGCAGCGCTACGCTGCCGCCCTGGCCAGCGCGCGTGCGAAGAAGCACTGCCATCTTCAGATGGAATAGGAGGAGGTGGAGAACGGACGGGCTGTTCCAAAAGCTCGCCCTTTTCCCCCCCCTCCCTCCAAAATGCACGCCATTCATACTCTTGCTCTGACACAACAACAACACGAATCGCGATTCCTATGCCTGCTTTGTCTTCTCCCTCGCTCTTGTGCAGCATCATCTGAGTACGGAGAGAGAGAGAGAGAGAAGCCAGTCCCATAACACGAAGAAGAGGAACAATGACGTGATGCAAAGGACATTTTGACCGGACGGAAGGAGAGCGCCGGGCCCCGAATGCCTCAGCATCGAGCACAGAATAATAGAAGCAACATCACCTTCTATCCCCCCCTCCCCCCTCCCTTTGCCACTCTTTCTCTTAGATTTCGTTTCCTGCCACATTCACTAACATTGCTCATCGCAGTCTCGCGATAATCTACCGCAGTCTATTGAGAGAGAGAAGAATAGAAACAAGAAACAAGGAAACGTCCTTGAAGACTTTGCTTCCCCTCGCCACCCCCCCCCCGGTTCGCTGGGACATGACGACTGTCCTGAATCGCAAGTTCGACGTGCTGGCGCGGAGCGGCACGTGTCCCCCGTACCTCCTTGACGTCCTTTCCCTCCTCGTGGCACACGCCAATGACACGGAGCTGTACAAGACGGAGATGCGATCGGCGCCGTTCCCGGACGGAGCCAAGTACGAGCAAACGGGGAGACTGGTGCAGTCCCACACGCAAGTCGTCGACGAGGGAGAGCTGATGGAGGCAGTGAAGGCATCGCACGAGACGATCCTGCTGTCCGCCGAACACTCCCTTAGGAACTACGCCGAGGAACTGAAGCGTGTTAACAGCATTGCCGTCGCAACCAGCGCGAAGGAACTTCGCGAGCTGCGTACCACCACTCGCCAGGAGATGGACGAGTTTCGGGACCGCTTATGCGAGACGGCGGTGCAGCAGAGCACGCGAGATCTGCAAGTGCTGCGGGCGGAATGGCTGGAGGACGCCAAGGCGGACGCGGAGCGCTTGAAGAACGACATTGACCTCGTCGTGAGCCGCGCAGAGCGAGCCATAGAAGAGAAGACGACGGACTACGCCGCGTTTGTGGCACAGGCGCATGAGGTGCTCAACGCACAGCCAGCAGTGGATGCGCACGCTGCCATGACGGCGAGCTACCTGGCAGCGGAGCAGGTGAGCATACTGTCGGAGGTGGCTGCGCCAAAGGCAGAGGTGGAGTGGGTCACCGACCGCCTCAAGCAGGCGGAGCGCACCATTGCGAGGATGAGTGCCACCCTCTACGACGACGCCGGCAGCAACGAGCATTCGCGCCGCACGGGCATCGCCGCCACGGGAGCAACACCCGCCCATAGCACACCGCTGCGCCGCCGCGCAGGCGACAGCAGCGATGCATCTGCCAAGGGCGGCTCGCCAATGGTGTCGCTTCCGATCAGCACTGGCGGCACCGCAGCCCCTGCGCGAGGGGAGCCGGCGCGCACCTCGTCGCCTCCCTCAGGTGCCGAGTCGGAAGTGCCTATCTCATCTCTGGGCGTTTGGGTCCGCGCGGACAGCACCGGGGATGGTGTGGCCATCGCCTCGGTGCAAGCCGGCTCGCCAGGCGAGGCTGTAGGTCTCGAGGAGGGCTTCATTGTGTCGCACATTGGCCGCACGGCGGTACACACACCGCAGGAGATGCAGCGTGCCATCGAGGTTGCCAGCGCTTCCAAAGGGAATGGATCAGCTAGACTGACCGTGTATGACCCCGATGCGGGGCGTGTGCGGGTTGTGACGTTGAATACGTAGAGTGCCGTTCACTCTCTAGATCCTTTCTGTACAAGTCTCTGCCGCTCTACCTCTCTCTCTTCTCCCACACACAGGCGTGTGC
>JASAOB010002728.1:0-47533 GCA_030849825.1 Herpetomonas tarakana | reverse complement strand
GGGAACAGCAGCTCCTCCCTCCTCTCTTGCCTTTCACAGGTATAGTGCACATATCCCCGCTCACATTGAAAGATGATAAAGAGACAGCGAGAGCGTGAGAGCGATGGGCCTCTGCTGGTTAGGATGTAAAGTACAAGTCTGTGAAGTTGGGGTACTTGAGCGAGAAGCACTCACGAAGGGCCACCAGGGGTGAGGTGTCTGCAGGCAGCAAGAAGGACAGTGCGACTGTGTGGGTGCCCGGGTGGCGATGCCGTACCATGGCCATGCGCTCCGCGAAGCGCTCTGACACATTGAAGGGGCTCGGTTGCCGCACGCGGATCGCGTAATCGAGGTCAAGGCTCTCGAGAGGCCGCCGCTCCTGCCGCAAGAAGAGGTCGTTCTTCAGCGCTGCGCATGAGGACGGGTCGTCAATCACTGCCGCCTGCAGACGGCGTGGCCGCACCACGAGGGGGCGGTACTGTGGCGCGTTGGCTGCCGCGGTCGTGGACTGAGAGGTGCTGGTGTCAGATGGCAGCAGAAAGTCTAGGTGGTGTGCCATGGAGAACTCCCTGTATAGCTGCTCGAACGAGACGCATCCGATGGTGGGAAAGAGCGCACCACTCAGCGACTCCCCATTGCCAGCGCCAACGGGTAGGACGACATCGGTGATGCTGTACTTCTCGGCCTCCTCAGGGGTCCTCACGATGCGGTATGTCTGCTCTCCCCCCATCCTACGTGCGTCGGCAGGACAGGCAATAACGTCGCCCACCGCCACGCGAGACGCACCGGCGGACAGCACCCTCTGCGTCGCCATCGCGTTCCACGCGAACTCAGCCGCGCTGCGTCGCGCCACCTCGTCCAGCCCCAACACGCCCCACAGTCGCTTTGCGCCATCGTCGTCCTCGTCACCTTTGTGGTACGCGGCGAGGGCCGCTAGCGCGCGCTGAATAGTCCGCGAGCACTTTGCGGAGCAGGAAACATCGGCCCACCTCTCTGCAAATGCGGCCGCCGTGCTGGGGTCGGCGTTGACGTAAGCGAGGAAGTGCTCATAGTGGAGAGGCGAACTCTCCGCTAGGCTGTGGAAGTAGCCTCCTGCGGCTGCACGGTAGTCCCCCTGCGCGGCCATAGCTGACATCTCAAAGAGGGCCCTGTCACTAATGCCAAACCGCTCGACGCCGAAGTAGTTGACGAAGCCGGCCTCGGACAGGTTGCGCAGGCCGTCAAGGACCGCAGCCTCCGTCCCTGCGTTAACGCAGCGCAAGAGAATGCGGTATAAGTAACCCCACGGCGCACGCCTCAGCGCGGAGAAGTCGTCAGCAGGAAAGTACCCGCGCGGGTCCACCAGCAGCGGGTGCAAGTTGTAGTGGCGGGAGACGTGGGCCAGTTGCTCGCGTGTGATGCCGACGCAGCACCCGAACTGCGTAATGCAGCCGAACGAGCCGCCAGGCGGGCCGCCCATCGTCGGAGAGGTCAGCAGCGGAGGTGACAGTGGGGAGGGCGATGGCAGGTCGCGTGGAGGGGACAGAACACCGTCGCTGCGGAAGCTGACGGCATCGCTCTCAACGCCGAGCTCGTATCGCAAGCGGTTGTAGACACTGTCCATGGTGTGACCGTCGCGGTACATGACAAACTGCAGAAGGGGTGAGTCTTCCGGCAGCCTGCCGATCCGCCGCACGTACTCGCCGTGGCTGAGTACCAGCGGGTTGTATGACTTGTCGGGGTGACTGAACGGTGTCGACGTATTCTCCACGAGATGCGTTCTCTGCCGCGATATCTTGCGCCATCGTCCCTTCGGGGCCCGTTCGAGAAACGCGGCGGATCCCTGCAGGTCCACCTCGTTCACTTGAAAATCGCTCGTTTGGGCCTTGACCACGGCCTCTGGCAACGGCGGTGCCTCGCACCTGCCAGCAAACGCGCTGTCACGCACCCGCAGCAGCAGACCACACCGCCGTTCCTCCGTTGACAGGTCTCGGCCCGCGTTCCAGTCGTCTCGGTCGTGCACAACGCCGGGTGCTGCAGCGTTGGCGCTGAGCTGTCCCAGTGGTGCAGCAAGGCGAATGAGAGGGCCATGTGGGACAATCTTCTGGGCAGTCCTCCGGGCCGCACCACAGAGCACGGAGCGAGGAGGCATCGCGGGGAAGTTGTGCACGTGTTGAAGGGAAGCTGCAGCAAGAGGGAGAGAGGAAGGGACGGATCAGTGATGAGACGAGAAAGGAAGCAGAAAAGCCACCCCGGACAGGAATGGGATGGAGGATCGACACTGTCAAAGTATCCACAGCGCTCCCCCCCCCCCTTTACTGTTTTTACTCCGTTTCTTGTCTCTTCTATGAGAGGAGGAGGGAGGACAGGAGGGGGGGGGGGGAGATTGCCTGCCTCTGCCTGTCCAGGTTTCGTGCATAGATCACGGTGGTGCGCGTGGCCTCAACTCATTGGCGAGACACGCCATCGGGCAAACAAGAAGTCGGATACGCGGACAGACAGCGCGGCCGCAAAAACAGAAGAGGGAAGGCAAGAGGAAAGAACAGCGTTCCTGAGTCCTTTCTCTTTTCCTTTATTAAACCGCTCATAACCATTACGATATGTAATGGGTATTGCTGCAGTGTGGGCGACACGTATGGAGGAGGGAGGAGGACGGAGTTGCGTGACACTAAATCACAAGACTGCTCCTTATGTCTGCGCTGTCTGCGGGGTGTGATTCGTTTCAATCACGACGCCTTGGGAGGGCGTTGTGTACTTGTTGAAGAAGTCCACGACGGCAAGGTGGAGGTAGTAGAGGAAGACGCGCGTGAAGGCGACGACAATCCACTGCTTCACGAGGCAGCTCATGTTCCAGTACGTCACACTCACGGCAATCCACGCGACGGGATTGTGAGCGGAGCGGACAAGAACAAAGCTTCCAAGGACGCAGATGCCGGAAATGAAAACACCGAGCACGCTCGCGCAGGTCCACGTTACCGTTTGTGCGTACCACCACGAAAGCAACGCGGGCGGTGACTCGTCCCAGTAAGCGTTAGCGGCATGGTACACAGGACTGTACTTGCCGTACACGAGATTCTGCTCGCACAGGTCCGCCAGTGGCGTTTGCGGCGCCAGTTTCCTCAGCATGCGACGGCACAGCCGGTTAATCAGGCGGCCAATCACAATGGACACGGGTGCGCCAACCACCACATCCATCGTGCAGAGCGCGGCGTACCAGCCGATGCCCTCCAATGGCTTGCCGCGCACCCGCACGTGAGCCGCCGCAAGAGAGACTTTGGCGGTGCAGGTGTAGTTCACCGCGGCGGCAAGGCCCGTGGCGATGAGCATCTTGGACAGGTCGAGAAAGAAGATCTTTGGGTGTCTACGCTCCGTGCGTTTGATCCTGCGCGCGTAAAAGTAAATGGCAACGAAGCCGACGACGGTGGCAACGCCCATTAGGCACATCATGACAAAGCCCCCTCTGCCAGAGAAGACCATGCATGACAGCAGCGTCGGTTCGGCCCCCGCCCTTGAAAAAACTGTTGGTGTGGCCAGCAAGCTAGTGCCCAGCGCTTGCGGCAGTTGCGCTGTGGTGGTGAAAGTGTCCGCCATGGTGTTGCCTCGGTTCACTGTGCTGTTGCCAGAAAAGGAACGTGCCTCAGCCCCTTCTCTTTCCCCGTATCCATCCACTGGAGGCCCGCTCTTGGTACCAACAAGTAACGGCACGGAGTCCGTCCTGGTCCTGCAGCGCAATGAAGGAGGAGGAGGAGGAGAGGGCCCCGAAGGGGAAACTGTGAATCCTGTGAAAGGGAGGGGGGGGGGGGGGGATGATGTTTTACAAAGAGAGAAGGTTCAGAGAGGGAGGAGAGGAGGAGAGTACGGCATTCAAATATTGCGATAAATCAGTAACCTTTCACCCCCAAACGCGCGGCGAAACAGCTCTCTAGGCGCAACGGGGCCGTCACTCCCCCCAAAAAGGGAGTCCTCCACAGTTCTCTAGAGGCCAGCAAGTTCTGCCTACGATGGGTCAACGTCTTTCCCCTTTCCCTTTGTTCATTTGGCTGTGTGGTACGTGTGCGTTCACAGAGGTAGAGATCATTAGGAAAAGGAAATGTAAACGACAGGGTATGTGTGGGGAGCGACACACCCCGTTCCTGGAGAGGAAGAGAAGAGCAGCGAGACGAAGGAGAAAAGACGAGAAAGGGGGTGGTGGGACGGTGCGTGGCGGCAAGGGCCCTAGTGCTCCTCCCAGCCCTTTCTCTCCCCAAAGACGGCAACAACAACAGCAGACACAGAAAGGGCCGGCACACCCTCAGCCCCTCCTTCATAAAGCACCACACGAGGAACCGGTGAACCACACACACACACACCCTGCCGTGGGAAAAGGGCGCGGCGGCGAGGGACTAACTCAGCATCGCCCACGACGTTTTCTTCGCCTTGACATACCGCTGGACGGTGCCGTCCGCCGCGTCGACAGCGTAGGAGGCGTCACCCTCATCCTTCCACGGGTGGTACGGGTTGTCGTAGTACGGATCATACATGGGACGCTCAGCCTCCTCCGTGCGCGCGGCTGCCTCGAGCTCCACCGTCAGCAGGTGCGGCGGGGTGTCGCCAAGGACCTCGCTCGCCAGGAACCCCCGCTCCGGAAGCTGTGCCCGGATGTGGGGTGGCAGCATGGTCAGCTTGTGCGCGAACATCTCCTCCTCTAACTGCATCAAGGCACCCTCCGTGATGACCAGCGTGTCATGGGCAAGGCAGTCAAAGGCGTTGAAGCGGTTGATGGGGATGGGATTCTTGGGCCCCTTCGGCCCCTTGAAGCGCTGCTTCGACGCCGTCTTGTTGAAGTCGTACTGCTCGTCGCAGAGCAGCGTGGGGCGCACCAGCTTGTTTCGGCCGTTGAAGAAGCTGCCGTAGAAGAAGGAGCGGTCGTACTCGCTGCTGGGGGTTAGCCGCGACCCGCCGTCCATGAAGAGAACGCCACCGCCGTTGTGGCGAACGTCCCAGTCCATGGTGCGGCACTGCTCAAGGTACGCCTCCTGCGTGGGCTCCGCCAGTGTGAGGCGCTCCACAATTTGCACCTTGCCCTGCAGCACCTTGAGCGTCATGAGCATGCGGTTACTTTTGCTCCACGTCTTGACGTCCATCGTCGGCATCCGCATGTTCCACGGCTTCGTTGGTCGGCTGTGACCGCCCCACGGGAAGGCGTGGTTCTTGCGGTCGCTCACGCGGGGCATACCCATGCCGGTGTTCGGCCAGTTCTTCTTCGCCTTGCGCCAGATCTCTCGGGTCTCGTAGTCCCACATGCTATTGTAGTTGCGGCAGCGCACCACCCAGTAGTGCAGGTTCTTCGCCATCTCCGTCACCTCAGGGTAGAACCCAAAGATGAAGGGGTCCAGTTCGCGCGTGTGCGTCACTTCATTGCGGAGGTTGAACACAGGGGCGACAATGCGCTCCTTCATGGTGCCGACGGGGTATACCAGTGGCCGTGTCGTCGTAAAGTGAGGCAGCTCAGGCAGCTCCTCCGTGAAGTACGGGTGAGGTCGCTGTGGCGACGGCAGGTACGGCGAGACGGGCGGACGCGTGACAGAGTTGTGAGGGCGGAACAGCGGCAAGGGATGCGCACCGGGCAGCACCTGCTGTGGGCCCTCGTACACAAAGTCTCCTTCATCTCGGGGGGCGACATCATGGACGCCGGAGGAGCGCGCGTCGTACCGCGGGTTGAACACGATGCCACGGCTCGCCGTGTGCAGGCCGCTCGCGAGGACAGCGGTGGCAACGGTGGTGGCGGTACCCAACTGCAGTCGGCGGCGCATCGGCTGGAAGAGGGAGCGATTACTATCACTAATGGGAAGTTCAGGTAGTGGTACTCTTCGTGGCCAGTCTCGCACCTGCTCACGACACGAGGTGAACTACTTTGCAGAGGCAGCCGTATGTGTGGCTCGGAAAGCGGCCAAACAGACTCTAAGGAAAGACGCACCCTGCAATAAGTTGCGAGAGGCGCGTACGTTGGACGGGCGAGGGAGGGAGGGAGAGAGAGAGGAGCAGGTGGGTGGTGGGCGGGAGTGAGACGAGCATGGAGGGTACCATCACAGGGGGGCAAAGGAAGTGTGTGGGTGTGTGGATGCGTCCCCCTCCGTCCACGGCAACCGTCATCACACACACACACACACACAACTGAGAATCTCGCCGTGAACAGTGCCGTGCTTGTCGTGGCACGGCAAAAAAAAGCCATCAAAGAGATGCCTGACGGCTGGTGAGGGTAGCCGCCATCCCTCTGCCAACTTCTGCCCTTGTCGCTGCTTTTGCACTTCTTAATCTGACAAGAATACGAACGACGCAACGTGAAGGAAGGGAGGGAAGGAGAGAGAGAGAGAGGTGGGAAAAGGGGGTGAACGAGAAGAAGGGGGTGGGAAAGACCTTGAGGGCAACCTGCAGTCGAGACGCGTCACACAAACTAAGCACAGCATCCAACGGGTGGCGGTGGTGGGGGGGGGGGGGTACAAGAAACTCATCTGAACAGCAAGAGAGTTACACGGACCGAGAGGAAATGAAGGAGAGAGGAGCCAAGACCCGGCACATGGGGCAACAGGACAGATGGGGGGGGGGGGGGGGGTAGTGCGGAAGTAAAGAAGGAGTAAGGCGGAGTAAGGCGGAGAGGAGAGAGAGTTTACTGATTGATGGGCTATGGCTACTGGAGCGAGTTGTTGCTCGCCAGCTTTTGGTACCCTGATACTTGGCGCTGCAGCTCGCAGATAAGGTGGAGCTGCTCATCGATCACCTCGTCCCGCTTCGCTACCTCGTCTCGCAGCCTGGCATTCTCGCCTCGCAACTTGTCCACCTCAGATCGCAGTTTCGTGTTTCCTTCCTCGAGCTCCGCGCACACACGCCGTGTCTGCTCATTTGCGGCGTTCAGGAGGGCTATCTGGCTTGTGGCGGCATCCAGTTTTGCCAGGACCGCGCTACCCGCAGATGGAGTCTCGGCGCACCGCAGCGGAGGCGTGGGTGCTCTGTTGCGGGTCTCGCCGTGTGCAGGCAGAGGGGCGTCGCTGGCGTCTGTCGGCGTTGCAGAGTCAGCAGCGGGTGGCGTCTCCGCGCCAGTTCCCGACTTCGCCGCAACGTCACAGGTGGACGACTCGGTGCTTGCGGGTGCGACACAGTAGCGCACGGCTACCGATGATGTCACAGCTAGTCGTTTCCACTGTCCCAGACGGAGACGTGGGTTCCGCACCATCAGCTGCGCCTTGAGGAGCTGGGCACTCTTGCTGTAGTAGTTGGGAGCGGAATGTTGGGCCGCTGCCGCGGGGGGTAGAGCAACCTCTGCTAGCTCTCTAAGCACACGCTGCCCCAAATGCCGTGCCGTGCACGCCGGCGCGCTCCACGATCGCCGGCCTCTACCGCCACCGACACGGTCACCGTTCGAGCTACTCGTCAGAGCGGACTCGCCAGATTGCATCGCGGGGAAGCGCCACCGCAGGGGCAGAAAAGGACGCGGGAATGGACTGAAAGAAAGGAGGAGGGGAGTGCTCAGCGGGGGGGTAGATGAATCGCCACACCGCAGGGGGAGGGGGAGGGGGAGGGGATGCGGTCGCCCTTGTCGCCCACGGGTACACTCTATGGATGGTGCACGGTTGATGCAGTTCTGTTGGCAACGGCAAAACGGACCCACCGAATAGTGCGGAATAAATGACAAAGAGAGAGGGGGGAGGGGAAAGAACGGGAGAAAACACAAATTAGGAGTAACACAAAAGTAAACGCGAGCGGAGGAGGGAACGGCTAAACCAGCTTATTGACGTGTCTGTGTGTGTCTGTGTGTGTGTCTGTCGATGTGTCGGTTTGTGTGTGTGTGTGTGTGTGTGTGTGTGTTCCTTCTCGTGAGACACTTTGGGATGGGGATGGGAGGGGGGGCGAGACCCACGGTGAGGACACGGTGCTTATCGTATCTGGTTTAAGTACTCTTGAAGCATTCACGAGGAAGGAGGGGCGAGCAAGACAATGTATGTCAACTGGAAAGGAGAAAAGGGAGACGGAGGAGCAGGGAGGGGAGAGGACAGGGGGGGGGGGGGGGCATGGCGGAGGTGTGTCGAGCACCGCGCCACACGGCAGCAGCCGCCACAAGGGTTCCTCTACCAACGTTTTTGCATGTTGTGAGAAGCGTGAGAACAGTTAGCCACGCTATGCCATGATGGAATAGGAAGAGATGGGGAGGGAAAGCACAAGCCGGCTGTGGGTGAGGGATGTGATGGTGTTGACAATGGTCCACCCACACTCACAGACAGACAGACAGACAGACAGAGACAGAAACAGAGAAAGAGAGACGGAAACTGAGGGGCACGGAGCTGAAAACCTCACCTCAGAGCCTTCAGTGTCCGTTGGCAGATGGAGAAGGAGCAGTGAACGCCAGCGTGCAGGTGACAGGCTTGTGAATCGTCGCTGATGGTGTAAGGACGTCTCTCGCGCGCAGTTGCTTCGCTTCCACAAGTTGCAGGCCATCCTGGTAGGTGTAGAAGATAAAATTCTGGCAGCCAGTGCGGAAGTCTGCAACGGAGGACTTCCCGGTGCCAAGCGACCGCTGCTTCGCGTCAAAGTCGGAGACGCTGGCGACCGGTTCCCCGCCAAGAGCGGCCGCAGCGTTGCTGCCGGTCCCGGTGCGCACACGAAGGTGTGCCGCCAGTGCGGTACTGGCAGCCGCGTCTTGCGCGTACTTGTCTTGCAGTATGCCAATATCCTCCTCCACCTCGGCCGCGGAAAGGGAAGAGGCCAACGCGCTGCGCATGGCAGCAGGACAAGGTGCCGTCGACCCGTCCAGCCCCAGCTGCCCCGATGAAGAAGTCTCCGCCCCATAGCGCAGGATAACATTCAGCACTGGGCATTGCGTGCTGCAGCAGCGGCGAGTGCCAGGGAGGTTTGCACACTCGTCACTGGGCACCCACGTTGCTCGCACCAGTGAAACTTGCGTGAATGCAAAGGCTACGGGGCCGGTGACCCTCCACTGCCTCCCGCCTTCCCCTGGATCCCGCATCGCGTCTACATGGCGGAAGGACACGGGTGCCTCGTAGCCTGGTGTTGTGCCATCGATGGAGTCCTTTACTCCGATTTCGAAGAAGGCAGCGTCCACGCACAGTGTGGGTAGCGAAAAGCCAGCCAGGATCCCATCTACTCCCATGGCAGTCGCCGTGCTTGGGAGTGTGAATGTGCACGTGTACTGCTCCACGGAGGTGGAGGAGGAAGCCGAGAAAGGGGAACTGCACACTGAGGAAACGGCAACAGTTTCATGGGACACACCACCCCCCGTCATGGGGTAGCAGGGTGGTGGGCGATGGAGCATGTGGTAGGCCGCGGTGTGAGCGCACCCCACTAAACCACCTGCTACAATGACACGGCGACAACCCCACGCAGCACACACGCCAGGCTTCGTCACGCGCCACAGCACACGCTGCATCTCCGCGCACAGAGCACCTCGCAGGCTCGACGTGAGCTCCCCCACAGAGGCGGCGACGCCACAGAGGCGCGACGGGAGGGTAACATCGCCTGTTACGACAATAACGGTGTGGCTCGTCGGTACATGACGCAGGAGTGCGATGACCATGCCCACGCTGTGGTTCAGCAAGTTGCAGAAGGAGAGTGGGAGGGCGTCGGCATACGCCGGGATGCTGTCCGTGCGGCGGAGAACCTCCTCCAGCAGGTTCACCGCCGTAAGCTGCTCGATAGCAAAGACACCATCACGAACGACGATGGTGGAACCGCTCATGGACTTGCGTGCCAAACAAGATGGCAGCGCACTCAGCTTTGACTCTACGCAGTTCTGCAAACACCAAATATCCGCTCCCACCGCCTCAATGTTGCGGCACAACTCTACTGCGGTTGTCAGCGGGGCACAGTTCAGGCTGGAAATGGTGAAGCTCTGTGTCATCTTCTCCTGGTGCTGCGTCGGGCCTGTTTCTTCCCGCTGCGCTGTGGTTATATGTCACGCGTGTACTACGGTGGATGGCGAGGCTGTGATGGCCCCAGTGGCTAGGCGGTGCACTCCGCTGTGTCTGGTGCTAGGATGATACAAGGGAGATCAAAGCCGGAAGGGAGGAGGGACACGGGAAGGACAGTTCCTATTGGAGGCAATGGTGCAGGTCGGTCCAACGGTGCTTCTCACTACTCCTCGCTCCTTTCCTTCACCACCACTCGTGAGGATGGCGGGTGAGGGTGTGTGTGTGTGTGTGTGGGGGGGGGGAGAGAGAATGGGAAGACGAGGGCATTGAGCTGGTGGGCCGAGATGGCAAGGGGGGCAGAGGAAGCGAAGCAAGGCTGCACAGCTCACATCATGGCAGTACGACGGCGTGGAGGATATGCAGCCTCATGCGGGCTTTACAGCATCGTACAGCGTCTCCTCCTCTTCTTCTTTTCGGTTGCTGGGAGTTCGTCGCCTGGTGAGGTGATGCCTCGATTGCTACTGTCACCGCCTCCGCCTGTTGCGACGTGCTCACCAGCGGGCCTTTGGGTGCTTGTCCCAAGCCCACCATCGGCCGTGGGGTTGCTGCTACCCGCTGGTGCCGGGCTGGTCGAGGATGAGCCTGCCCCGCCACTTCGGATGGTGCGGACCAACACGTCGAAAACTTCCTCTGCCATTTTGTGGTCTTTGGCCGTCACCTCGAGGAAGGGGCATCGCATGGTCTCGGCCGCCAGCTGCCGCCCTCGGTCGCGCTCCACCGCCCGGTATGTCTCCTGATCAATCTTGTTCGCCACCAACACGCATGGCGAGCTCTTCATGGGACCACGGATGTGCCGCAGCTGAGCGTAGATCTTCTGGACCTGCGCGAAGCTCTCCGTGTCGGTGATGCTGTAGACAAGAACGAAGCCCTGGCCCTTGCGCATGTACTGGTCCCGCATCGTGCCAAACGTGTCCTGCCCAGCCGTGTCCACCACTGTCAGCACGGCGGGCACTCCGTCAATGTCAATAGGCTTGCGGTACACGTCCTCAATGGTCGCATCGTACTTGTCCACAAAGTGGCCTTGGATATACTGTATGGTCAGGCAGCTCTTGCCAACGCCGCCTGCCCCGAGCACCACAACGGGTATGTCAGGCATGTCCCCCAAGCGTTCCCCGCAAGTGCGCTGCGCAGCTACAAACGCCTTGATTGCGGCACAGCAAAAGGCTCCACAAACCGACAGAGGAGCACGGGGAATAACACAGAGGAATGACGCGATAGCCTACGCCGGGCACGGGCTTCTCACTGGACGCTGCTGGGAGTAATAGTGTATGCCAGTGAATCTTCAGTTGACGCGTTAATGTGTAACGGTGTTTGTGTGTGGGTGTGTGTGGAGGCCCAAGATATGTCCTGCTCTGTTGGCATGGCGAAGGAGAAGGGGGGGGGGAGGACGGAAAGGATGCAGCAAGCAATAATAGCGTTCCGTCTTGGCCGATTCGCACCGCGATAGGTGAAGACACCAACGCATATCCCCGTTGATGTATCCACTCTCTCGCCTGTGATGTCGCGAGTTCTTCCGCTGCATTCGTTCCTCTTTCCCCCACTCTCTCTCTTTGTTCTTTCTCTCAACGAGGAGAAGGGACGTGACGGTGGCCCAACGCGCCACACACAACCCTCACACATACCCCCCCCCCCCTCCCCGCCCCGTAGAGGAGACGTGGCATGAGGAACAGCAAGAAAGGGGTGTGTGTGTGTGTGTGTGTGTGTGTCGGGCGCAAGCAAAAAGAGGATGGGTGGAGTGGAGAGAGGGGGAAGGGGGGGGGGGGGGGTGTTGCGAAAGGATGTCGTGATTGCTCTGGTGAGAGGATGGGCCACCCGCCCGCGCTAGGCCCGCACCCCGCCCCGCTTCGTCGTCCGCCTTGTGAAGACGTAGGCGCAAGGAATGGCCAGGACATTGACGGCAATGCACACGAGCAATGGGGTGCGGATGCATACTGTTCCCTTGCATGAGTGATCCTCTGTGCGGCCCTGCAGTCGGCTATAGTACCCGTACACAGGAGCAAAGAGGCCAATGTTGAAGACAAGCGGAGAGAGCATGCCAGCCGTGTAGAGCCAGCTGTAGTGCTTGCCGGCATTCGTGATGGCAAATAATGACGTGACGACGAGCACCGTACTGCCCCAGGACACCCCGGTGGCGAAGCCTACTACGAAGAATGGGACGAACAGGCCGCCTGCGGAGGAAACAAGGAAAAGAGGAACGCCCAGGACATTTAACAGAGGCGCCACAATGAGGCAGGAGGCGATGGACACACGGCGGCGCTCCATCACGGGCTGGACCGCGCCAACGAGGATCCGCCCTACGGCGCTGGCGACGCCGTAGATGGAAACAAACACCGTGTTCACGGTGAGGGAGAAGTCATCGTACGCGACGGCTTGGTAGATCTGGCTGCTGTTCGAGGACACTAGCGTCATGCTGCCCCAGCTCGCGAAGCAGATAAACCACAGCAGCCAAATGTCGCGGTGCCGCAGGTTTGTCAGCAGTGGGGCAGTGTTCAGGACAACGGGGACCGTCACAGCGGGTCCATCGTGCGACACCTCCCCAAGGTGCTCGCACACTACGCCCTCGGCTCCCTTGGGTGGCGCACTCTCGGCAGGTGACGCCACCGTCGCCAAATCCGTAAAGCATCCGTAGCGCGTGGTGGTTCTCGCTTCCGTACAGGGGCCACCCACCGCCAGCGCCGACGCGGCACACTTGGTAGACAGTGCCGGATGCAGTTCCTCCTCGGAGGCTGGCGCACCGCCGCTTCTGTTTCTAGGGGTCTCGCGCATCATTTCTACAGCGAACCCCTTCCCTGCTGTGGTTGCGGCGGTAGGCGACGACAAGGGGTACGCGCCGTCGCGCGTCAGAGCAGTGCGCTCAGCCGCGTCGTCGTCAGCGCCATCCTGGAAGCCGCCCACGTTCTCAGCGTAGCTTGGCGTGAGGGCTATCATGCTGGAGAAGGAGGCCACGAGAGCGACTGTCACGACGCCAATCAGCACCCGCACTGCCACCGACAGGTCGGGAAGGAAGTTTTCCACCAGACTGACGAGCAGCACAAAGCCCACGGCGAAGAGAAGGATAACGGTGCCGACGTTGAAGGGTCTGTCAAACATGCTCGACTCCCCGCCGCCGCGTGCGAGGGTGGCGAGGTCGGGCACGTTCAGGCCCAGACACCACGTGCCCGGCCCTGGCAAGCGCACATATCGCACACTGAGAACGCCCGCCGTGGCGGAGAACACGGCGAGAAAGAGAAAGAACGGTGCGATTCCGCTAAACGAGCGCTCAAAGAACGCCACGTACATTTGCGCGACGAGAGAGCTGCCCAGACCCATGAAGGTCTTCTGGATCAGCACCACACGGCCCTTGTAGCACGAGAACGCGCGCAGGTTTGTGAGGACACTGCCGGTTTCGTAGAAACTGGCAGAGAACTGTGACAACGCGTAGAAGAAGCTCATGACGACGATGCTGTTCGACAGTAGGGGGTGCTCCCTGTCGACAAAAATGAAGAACATGCCGGCCCACCCCGTGACGTTGAGGATGGTGCCCGCCAGCAGCGTCGCTTGGGGGCCTCGGGTGTCGTACAGGTACCCGTTCGGCACAGAGAAGTAGCTGAGAAACACGCCCACCGTGGACACAATGTTCACCTGCGTCTGCGTGTACCGGAAGGCGCCGGCCTTCATGAAAGGGCTGAACAGACCGAACGTGAAGCACGCTCCGTTGTTCACACAAATGAGAATGCAGATGAAGAACTGGCGGAACCACTTTTGCTCCAGTGTCAGCGAGCGGCAGCAGGCACCGGAGCGCGTCAACGTTGGATTGCTGGCGCCATGCGGGCAGCTTACCGTGGCACTGTCCTCAGCCGGTCCGCCATCAGGCATTCCGGGAACGGCGCCGGGGGAGGAGGTAAAAGGAGCACAGTAGGAGAGTGAACCTGAATGGGTGTGCGGGGAAAGGAAAGGAGAGAGGGAGATGTCTGTGGATTGGCGATGGAGAGCAGGAGGGGGGGGGGAGGGGGCGAAGAGAGCGGATGAGAAACGGCTCAACAGCATGCCTATTCGAGTGGGTATGCACGCCCACTCGAAGAAGAGGCGTCAACGTTGCCACACGAATGTTCCTCACCATCATCCTCCCCCGTTCTGTCTCTCGCTGTCTACCGGGCACACACACGGGTATGAGTCCACCCTCGCTCGCGACCACTTTATCCGATTTTGCTTTCCTGCCTTGACAACACGTCGCCCAGACGCGCTGTGGAGGCTTGATACATACATAACGAGCAGGGGGCTCGCCTCGGCCCCTTGTGCTGTCTGCACCCCTCCAGCGGGCACAGAAAAGAGGAAGGCTGTGCCCCCGTGGAAGAGGCGAGTTTGCAAAGTAGTTTCTCAATTTACATCAAAGTCGCTGATGGCGTAACACGATGGTCGGGTGCAGATCGCGCCACGACAATAAAACGAAGCATCATCCATAATCGCGGCAGTGAACAGAGTGGAAGAGTCAGAGGGGAGGGGGGAGGCGGGTAGAGGGACCTCGGAGCATCACTACCATCATGAACGAGAAGGACACACAAGGAGGATTGCATAGTGGTACGCCAATGCACGCATGTTGTACAGGAGCAGACAGGCCGCGCGGGCCTGCTTCAAGGAAGTGGGCGTCTGCAAAGTCAGAGAAGCGAAGAAGATGCTCAACAACAACGACAACCAGCTCACGCCGGCACACGCGGGGGCTCGTCCCCATCGGTGCCATCACTGTCCTCCGAAGTATCGATCTGCCCCGAGTGCTCGGCGCGTGTCCGTCCTCGCCCCGCCTCCGCCTCCATTTCTGAGCTATCCCTATCCGTGTCGCCGCTCCCGTGCCGTGTGCGGCGCATACTACCCGGCTGGTATCGCGGCAGCGCCTCGCCCAGACACACCACCCCCGGCGTGAGCGACGCCTGCTGAGGCTTACCCGCCTTGCCTGCCGTAGACGACGATGCGGCGGCCGCGATGGGGTGGGGGACGGTGTGCCAAGCCAACCCTACTTCCATACCGGAGCCTTCGTAGGTTAGGGAGAGCGCTCCTGCCTCGCCGTCCGCGGGCGGTTGCCATCCAGAAAGCGTCACGGTCACGGTGTCCGACATACCGGCGGCGAGGAAGCGGTGCGGGTAGGCAACCGACACACAACCCTGCAGCGTTTTGGGCACCGTCACACGATACCGGCAGGGCACGGTGGACGTGTTTGTGATGGTGAAGGTTGTCGCGTAGCGGCGGCCGGCAACGATGTCGCCGAACTCCACGCGATGGGCGGCGGCGGAGGCGGCTGAGGTGCCGACCACCACCACGGCGGTGGCTGCAGAAGCGCTGTGTGTGGGGCCAGTGAGAGATAGGGACGGCAGCTGACGGGCAGGCACGTCGAGATCGGCTGCCTGTCCACCCGTCGACACGGAGGCCGTCGGTGCGGTGGAGGACTTGAGGTACATGAGGGGTGGACCTTTCTGAGTGCGAGTGGAGCGCGTCGCCGCGGTCGCGGACTCGTGCTCTGCCGGTGTGCCGTCCGTGCTGACCACCTGCCCCGTCGCATCAGCGGGAGCGCCTTGCGGTGCGGCGGCCTCCGCGTTCATTCGTCGTGTGGCCTCTGCCTCCTCCGTGACGGCAGCTGGTTGGTCCGAAGGACGCTGTGCGGCGATTCCCGGCGACACCAAGTAATGGTGCTCAGGGGCCAGAGACGAGCTCCAGTAGTGGAGGCGGCCGCCTCTGGCCCTTGGGTGTTGAGTTGGGGGACGGTTACCTTCCCGTGGGCTGCTGCTGCTGCTGCTGGTGGTTGAGACGGCGGTGGCGGTCAGCTCCTCCCTTCCCACATGACCACAATGCTCATCGTCGAGAGGTGTGGAGGGAGCAGGCCCGCCCGTGTTGTCGCTGATCCCCTCGCCCAGCGAGGCGAGGTAGGTGTCCCACCACTCCGCAACCTCCCCATCGCCGACGGCGGCAGTCGCTGCGGTGAACACGCGAATGCTGTCCGACACCTTGTACCCGCACATCACATTGTCGCGGCAGCATATCACCCGCGCTTCATGCGCCTCCGCTTTCGCACCAGGGAGAGTAGGGGAGTCGCAGCGTCGCCGGTGGCTTCTCGCGGCAGCGTCGCACGCAGAAGTCAACAGTGGGCGCCGGAGGCAAGGACTGCAGAACACAACCCGCGTCTTCGCGGTGGTGCTGGACGCTGAGCCAACGACGCACTGGCACATCAGAAGGGCCTGTGCGGGGGAAGCCCTGTGTGCCCCCTCGACAAAGCCAGCAGTGGGCGCGAGGTCCCGTGGTTCCTGCTCCCTGGTGGTGAGCGCGTGTGCCGCGGTGACGCTGTACACTCCGTCTGTGCGCGCCGCTGGAGAACAGCGACGGAGGAGAACACCTTCGACGCCTCCCCCGCCGCCTGCAGGGATGGGGATACTGGTCAGGGTGGGCGCTGGCTGCGCGCAGAGGTGCAGCGCGTGCTCGGCATCGAGGGCAACTCCGCTATCGTCGAGCACGGCGACAAACTCCGGCGACAGCACCTCGGCGGCTTGCAGCAAGGGCTGAGCAAGCAGTGCCGAGTCGCCGACAGAGGCCGTGTACTCGAGAGGGAACACCTGCGTCGTCGTCTCCTCTCCACCTCCACTGGTGCGGTGCTCCAACGACAATCGCCCCCATGGCGAGACGCGCACCAGATCCGCTCGACCGCCACCCTCAGCGTCGCTGCTGCCCAAAGCGGCAGCGTGCGCTGCCCCATGATGTGCACGGATCTCCCCATAGCAGCCCCCAAACGCGCAGTCCACTGCGTACCAACTTGTTCCGTGCCCTGACAAGTGCTTCCACGAGAGCGACCATTCCAGGCGGTACCGGCGGAGATTGAGTCGCGCAGTCACTTGAGGTGGGCCACTCCTCTCCTCTCCGTCCACAGCCTCCTCCTGCCTGTAGGAGTCGCCGAGCACCACCACCATTTCCTCCTCACGGTGCTTGTAGACGACCGCGCTACAATCCGGTGCGGTGGCATGGTGGGCCGGAAGGAACGTCAGCCACCGCCGTTTCTCGTTCCACTGCACGCAGTCCCCAGCCGCCAGCCCGAGTCGCCAAGTAAAGCACCGCTCCTCCGGCGCCGACCTCTGAGGGCCGCTCACGGTGTCCGCGGTGACCACGATCCCGCGGCCGAACACGACACTACGCAAGACGCCGCTGCAGCAGTCGGAGTCGTCATAGAGAAGCTCGACGCCGTCGGCACGTCGGATCGAGAATCGTGGCACTCCCGCGTCTCTGCAGACTGCACTTGCCAGGCAATGCAACTTCCGCACACGCGTGAGCGAGGTGGGCTGCGGTCCGCCGCCAGCAGAGCCGCAGTGGTGGTCGTCAGAGTCTTCTGTCGACAGCTCGTAGAGGGAGCGCTCGCCATTGGGAGCGGTCACGAGCGTAGCGCCCGTTGCGCGGTGCACGGTGGCACACGTTCCCTTCGGACCCAGGATGACACGGTACTCCCGCAACAGGGCGGGGGCGGCGGGGACCAGCTCCACATGGCCCGTTTCGACGAGATACCTGGCACTTGAGACGACCTGCAGCCGCACCATCTCCTCGTGGCCATGCGCTACGGCCTCCGCTGCGCTGCCCTTGGGCTTCCTCCAGACGGACACCATCATGTCCACAGGAAGACCACCAACCGACGGTGGCGTGTTTGCCGCCGTTGCGGACGTTGTCTCGTAGGCGAAGTCCCATGCGCCATCGTCTTGACGCAAGCGGCCTGTCACAGGTGTCCCGGCGCAGTCGCCACCCCGGCACCCGAACAGCATCGACACCGCCATGCGCGGCGGCTGCTTCGCTCGCTCCACCACAGGGGGAATGGCTGCGACGGCGGCCTCTTCCATCTCGGCGAGAGTGCACTGCGCGACTGACGCGTTCTTATCGCGACCCGCAGTCCCACCACCACCACCACCGGCAGCTGTGCGGCCGCCTTTGCCTTTGCTGCTGAGTTGCATCGCCTCGTGCTCTGCCCTGGCCGCGGCGCGTGCCTCCTCGGCAGCCCTCTCGTAGACAGCCTTCTCGGCAGCGAGCGAGTTGTCGGCAATCACCTCGGTTATCAGCTGCATCGTGCGGCCAGCACGCAGGAAGCCCCGCACACGCGCGGGCACCTGTGGGGCGACCCCGACCCCAGCCGGGGTCGGCTCTGCCGTGGGCACAGGCTCCTCGAACTGGTATCCCATTTCGTACTCTGCCAGGACGGAGTGTGCAGCAGGAGCGGTGATGGTGCACGCGAGCTGCCTCGTGTTCGCGCTTGTGCGATCCACCTCGACGGTGCAGCCATCGTCAGGGAAGGCCCACTGCACCTCGCTGCCGGCCCCGTGGACACCTGCTCCCTGGACCACAACCTCGCTCGCACGCCACGCCGCCGCCGTGGCGTCGCGCCGCTTCACCTCCTCAAAGACACACCGACGCCGCAGCCGCCGCTGGATCTCTCGAAAGTGGTCGACCCGTGGCGGCGGCGAGCGCGGGGTGGGAACGCGCTTCGCCCGTCGCCTCGCGGGCCGCGTCCGCTCCGCCGCGCTGTCTGTCTCGCTCTTGCCCGCGTCGGTGTCGCTTTCGCTGTCCTCCGTGCTGACGCTGCTGCTTTCCTCGTCGTCCTCGCCGCCACCGTCGCCGTCGTCGTCGTCGTCGGGTTCACTGGACGGGGGTGGGGGGACGAAGAAGTGCTGCTCCGCGGCGCAGTAATCAAGGTACCGCATGAACAGGGGAAATGTGGTTGCGGCGTCAAAGGCGTACACGCTCTGCTCGCTCCGCGGGTTTCCGTCGCCCCGCGAGAGCACCGTCAGCTCGGTGGTGCCCAACTTCCTTGTAGCACATAGCCACCCCTGCATGTTCTTGTGCCTCTGCAACGCCGTCAGCCAGTTGGGCTGCTCTTGCCGCTGCTCGCCGGGTCCCACGCGTGCCTCATCCTCGCCGGAGCCTGCCGGGGACGAGGTGGCAACAGCCCAGCGGAGTGCCTCGTCCATGCATGACGAAAGAACGGAGCAGGAGGGATGGGGAAAGAGAGAATGGGCAGCCTCCCCGACGGCGCGTCGGAGCGGCACCCGGTCGACGGCGGCTGTGGTCGCTTCATGGGGGTCTTCCGTGCGTGGCGCACAAGTGGCCGCCATCTGTCGCCCCTCCTCCTCCTCATCCTCTTCCTCCGGCACCGCTGGTGGCTGGCCGTCTCCTGGTGGTACATGGGTCGAGGCACCGTTGTGGCCCAGCTGAGATGAAAGCACACCCATCGCGTACCGCACAACGGCCTCGCGGTCGCGTGACATGGCGAGCTTCGAAGTCTCCTCCTGGCTCAGCAGGACGTGAGGCGAGGCAGCAGCAGCCGCCCGAGCCTCTTCGTTCCGTTCAACAAGGGACGGCGAGGGGAAGCGCAGCGCCAGTGAAGCACCAGCTTGCTGGATGCAGGCCGCCACAAAGGCCTTGGAGGAAGGTTTTCCTGCTCCACGCCTCGCCTCATACTCGACCGTGCGCGCGGCCACCTCCTCCATGGAGCGGGGATGGCTTGTGGTCATGGCAAGCGGCGGGACCTCGCCGGCCGCCCCAGGCATCGGGCTGCCGCCGTCCTTCTCCCTAGCGCCTGTGGCGGAGGAGGAGCCCACCCCCACACCCAGCGATCCGCCAGGGCCCGGTGACGTCTTGCGCGGGGCCGACGTGCTCTGGCGCTTCACGCTGTTCGACCGGCTGTTTGGGTTGCTGCCGCCGCTCTTCTCCTCGCCACACGCGCCAGCTGCAGAACCAGAGAGAGGTGGTGGGGGGCTGCAAGCTCGCGGGTCGGGAAGGGGGGCGTACGCCGGCACTTGCACGACGCACCGGTCGCTGGTGAGCGCACGGTACAGCCGCAGTCGCTTCGACAGCACGGCCACCGCTCCCTTCACCAACTGCAACGCCACTTTCTCCGGTACCGTTAGCCGATACTCAGAGCCGCTGCCGTAAAGCTCTGTGGGGAACTCCACGGTGTGGACATAGACCTCGCCCACGGCGCAGCACGTCGCAGAGCCGCCGCACCCCTTCCCCTTCTGATGCTCCGCGATACGCACAGGCAGGCACTTCGTCGTGTCCTCGGTAACCGGCGGCTTGGTGCCGGACTGCGCATTGGTGCTGCGTTTGCCCGCAGTGGAACTGCTCGGCGGCCGCCCCCGCGAGTCGACCTTGCTCCGCGGCTTCTCGCCCGGCTCCGACCACAGCTTCTCCTCGGATCCCTGCAGCGGAGCCTTGCAGGTGATGTTGACCACGGTGTGCAGTGGGACGCCGTTCGCGTAGAGCTCCTTGACATCCGCGAGGGAGCTAGGGAAGTCTCCCCACAAGCACACGTACAAGGGGTGCTGTTGCTTCGTTCCGACAAGGGCCATGCTGCCGGGGAAGGAGGCGATGGGCGGACGTGTGGTGGTAGTGGTGCGGGTGGGCACGGTCTCGCGGGCACCCGAGGCGCCATCGCCGGACATTGGCGCTTGTGCAGCAGCCCCGTACAGGGAGCCTCCGCTGTCGCTCGCGGACGGCCCGTCGTCTCCGTCATCCTGACTGTCGCTACTGGAGTCCTCGTCGTCCTTCAGGTCCTCTTCCGCTGCCCGAAGAGCGTCCTGTTCGCTGAGCCCGTCCTCCATGTACTGGGCCTTAACTTCCTCGAGGCGGCGCGCGTTGGCAGCCAGCGCCTCACGTCGCGCAGCTTCGCGGGAGAGCGCGATGCGCTCGTACTCCTCGCGCACCAAACCAGCCAGAGTCTTCTCTGCAGCAGTGTTGGCTGCCGCACCGGCTCCTGCATCTGTGCCATTCCCGCCGACGTGTATGGCGCCGTCCTTGTCAGCCACTCTGCCAGCGCGCGCGTGGCTGCCGCCTGTCGGTGCGCTGGACACGCCGCCCGCAGTCGCCTGGAGGGATCGCGCATCAATAACGAAGAATCGGTCCTTCAGCGCGCTGTCGTGGGTGAAGACTTCCAGGACAGCATCCAAGCTTACCTGGCGCGGGGTGCTCGATGAGAAGTGCAGGACAAGCGGTTGGAAAGCCTCCATGGCCGCTGCCGCCATGCTGTCCTTATCGCCAACACACCCCGAAGCGTTCTGATCCGCCATTGGTGGAGTGGGTGTTCAACGCACCTCTGTGGAACGCCGCGACCGAAACTGGCACAGGATACGGATGGTGAGGGAAGAGTAGGGAAAGAGGATGAAAGCGCTGTTGAAAAAGAAGAAGGCAGCTAGCGATGCACAAAACGCCAGGTCGTTGACGGGGCGGGTCCTCCTTGGTTCCTCTCGCACACAGCAGGTAAGAGAAGGGGGTGGGTGGGAGAGGGAAGAACATGGATGCACACACACACACACAGCCCCCCAAGCCGTACCCACAGGCCCATCTATCGTCATCGCGTCCCCCCCCCCCCCCCCGCCCCTTGCCGGGTGGAGAGGAATTGGGGTGGAGGGAGTGGGGGATCAATCCTGTGAAACGTGAGTTGCAGGAGCAACAGAAGAGAAAGAGGGTGGGTGTGGTTACAGATCGGAATGGGCCAGCACCCCTGACTGTGCTCCGGTGTTCAGCAGGACAGCGGCGCACGCGCACGCGGCGGCGAGACCGAGGAACGGTTTGTTTGTCAGGTGCGTGACGGCGACGTGCAAGGTGGCGGGAACCGCAATGGCACGGCTCGCGTGCTTCCACTCGGGCAGCGCTGCCACGCAAGCCAGCCGCAGCGGTGCGCTGAGGAGCTTCGCTGCGACCAACACGTACACCAGAAAACCACCAGAGAGGCCTTGCTTAATGCCGTCAGGGCAGGCGGGAAGCTGCGGGACGGAGCCAACCAGCCCAAGGTGCAAAACAGCAGTGGGCACATCGACCAGCACAAACGTCGCGGGGAAATACACCAAGGGGCCATACGACACGGCAACAGGGGCTACCCACGCCCCAGCAATGGATAGCAAGGCGCTGACGGGGGCGACGACTCCGCGGCGCCAGCGCATGAGTGGGGCAGCGATCCACAACATTAACTTGTCCTGAAGGACCAAGTAGAAGCCAGTGAAGATGTACGGCATGCCAAAGGCCCCTGGGCCGATCAGCGGGTACATGCACTGGTTCACCCCGGCCCCAACGCGCAGGGCGGCAAAAGTGATGACAAAGCCCCACGCCGCCAACGTGCCCGTGTCCGGCAGGGTGGTGAGCATCACTCGCAGGGTGTGCCGGCTCAGCGTCGCCGCGCTCAGCTGCCGCTCTCGGCGGGCTTGGTCACTCTTCGGGCGGCGTGGAGTGGTGAGCGCCATGACGCAGACGACGGCAAGCACAGCCGTCTCCACATACACAAAGTGACGCTGCACCGCCGCCGCCTCCTTCCACAAGTCACCGAGCAAGGCACTGACAACAAACCCGGTGTGCATGGCCGGCAGGGCCAAGGTGTTGATGTCGCCCGCCGGTCGGTCCGCTGCGGCGGCACCACCGGTCTCCGACTGAGCTGCCGCGAAGAGTATCTTGGGGTGGCGCAGGAAACCGCCAACAACGCGCGCGACGTAGAAGAGCGCGAGCGACCGCCTGGACAGGCTCTGAAGAACGGCGTACGAGGACACCAACGAGGCCAGTGTCGTCAGAGGAAGAAGGACCTTCCTGGCGCTGACGCGGGAGCACAGGTACTCGGTCAGCGGCGTTGTCACGAGCTGCGGAAGGATGTAGCACAGTTGGAAGAGGAGCAGGGCCATGGCGCCAGGGATCGCCACCTCCTTGCCCTGGAGCACCATCACACTGACGCCACTCGCGGATACCACACCATCAGCAACGTAGGCAAGCGCCAGCCACGCGTCACCCACTGAGGAAACCAGGCGGGCCTTGCCTTTCTGCGGGGTAGACGCGGCGCCGCGTGCCATTCGCCAAATCCCTTCCTGTCGTATCACGCGATGCCAAGGAGTTTCGCTAATGGACTAAGAAGAAGGAGGTAACAATCGATGAAAGGAGGAAAGGAGGGGAAACGAAGAGAAGGCCCTGTCGAGGCCAACGGAGGAAGATGAAGAGGACCTTCGCAAGATGTAGGCAGGTGTGCTGATGTTGTCACTATTGCCCGTTTCTGATGCATGGTTGGGTGCATATGCGTGGCCAAGAGTGGCTCGGTGCAGCGGAGCGGAGTGTATGCCAAGAGCGTCCGCAACGTTTGTGTCCCTATTCTCTGTTGATGTGTACATCGCAGATCCTAAGCAGATCTGCCGCGTGTCGCGCGAAGCAGACGGCCCTCCCCCCCCCCCCTCCTCCGCCACACTCTCTCAGCGTGCCGAGTGTATCCGTATAACATGTCGCAGGCTGCAAAGTGAGGAGAGAAGAAGAAGCGTTGACAGAGGCCCGGGCGGCACGCCCCTCTCCCCTGCCAGACACAGAGAGGTTTGATTACATAAGGTGTTCTCAGCGTAATGGTGCGACGCCGTGGGATGCCGCCTTGCTCTGGAGGCCGCACACAGACCGCCAACTCTCCCCCCCCCCCCTCATCCATCTGCGTGAGCGCGGAAAAGGGAGGGGAGAGGGACAGCAGCACCACCCACTCTTACGGGCGGGAGAGGATCTCGATGCTGTTCTCCAGTGCGAGCCGCACGGAAAGGTCCTCGCTGTCGGCGAAGCCCAGCAGCTCCACGAGCCGGGGCTTGCACTGTCGCAGAGCAGTCCGGCCGACGGGGTGTTCGGCGAGGTGGTAGACGAGCTTCGCCACGTGTGCAATGACGTCGCGCTCGTCCTCCCTGCTCAGCAGCTCAGCAACCGTGTCCGCGAACCCTTCCGTCTCGACGGCTTGGATCTTGGCCGGCTCCCACACCGTCACTTGCGCGAGGGCCTCCGCCACGGCGACACGCACGCTGAGGTTGGGGTTGCCAAGGGAAGGCAACAGCGCCGACAGCGTCCCGCAGCTGACGGCATCACGCTTGCCCTGCGGCCACTCCGCCGCACGCGACACCACGTGGGCTGCCTCGCTCACCAGCATGTCCCCACCAGCAGCGCTGATAGCCGCCGTCACAACTCGCATACCACCGGCTCTCTGGAACACAACGTGAGCCTCCTTTACATCGAACATTGGCACCAGTGCCGAACACGCAACGGCTCGCACCAGAGGGTTTGCAGAGCCCTCCACAAGCGCAAGCACCCGGGGGATGGCGCCAAGCTCGATCATGTGCTGGGTGAGTGCGTAGTTGTTCGTGTACGCGTGGCAGCTCACCATGACTCGCAAGGCACGAACCACAACGTGGTCGCTGC
The DNA here is from genome assembly GCA_030849825.1 of Herpetomonas tarakana. NCBI lineage: Eukaryota > Euglenozoa > Kinetoplastea > Trypanosomatida > Trypanosomatidae > Herpetomonas > Herpetomonas tarakana. The sequence continues at coordinate 23,432 of JASAOB010002728.1, read as the reverse complement.
TGTCAGCCAGCGCCTCCTTCACCAGCCGCTCGAGCATATCACCGACAACGTTGGCATTCGTGCTTGCTGACGCATGGCCCGTGGCAGCGCGAAGAAGCTGCTCTTGGGCACCGGGCTCCCGGACCAGCATCTCTAGCGCCGTCGCCGCACGCTCGCGTATCGCTTCCACTGCGTCAGTGCACATGGCCGAGACCAGTATCGGCAGAAGGCCGCTGGCGAGGCACTTGACCCGGTGCTCCCGTTTCTCCGCGAAAAGCTCTGTGACGTCATCCACAGCCTGAAGTCGCAGGTGTGGGTCACTGTCCAGAAGCCACCGTCGTAACTTGTCGTAGTGGAAGTCGCCGTACGCCCGCGTCAGCGTCCTGGGGTCCATGTACGGCGTGTCGGCCTTGGCCTCGTGCAGCAAAATGCAGCGCTGGTTGCGCTGATAGCGCTCCTCTGCGCTCTGTGCAGCAAACGGGTCTGTGTTGGGTTCGAGACCCTGTGCCCTCCGCGCAACTGCCCACATGGATAAGAGGGGAGGGGAGGGGGGGAGAGTCCTCTTCAGCTAAAACTCAGTCTAGGCGACTAAACGAGAAGGAAGCCTAGCGGCTGTGCTTCGATCCATGACGAGAGGAAGTAAAAGGGGGAAGGAGTCGATGCAGGAGACGAGAAGGGGCGGCAACCCAAAGGGCCTCCATGTTCCCACACACACGATCCCTGCGGCCATCCAGCCGTGTGAGATTGCCCTCCATGACGTTCCAACAAGCTGATAGGACGAGGAAAAGGAGAGATGGGAGAGAGGGAGGAGGAAAACGCACCATAACGGCATGGACATAGAGAAGCGGAACGGAGCCGGTGCCAACGGTAGAGCGATAAGGGAATGCACAAACGACAACAACGCCAAGAAGGAGGGGAGAGGAGGGGCCTCTCTTCCCGCCCTCCCCCCCCCCCCCGCCGCTCCATCACACTCCGCACAGGCTCACAGCTTCGACACATAGCCAGACCGCATGCGAATCACCGTCTCCTGTGCAACGGACATCCACAGCCGTCCGTCGCGGCCGTACATGCGGCCGTGGTTGAGGCCGCGGTTGTTGCCGGCCCAGGAGCTGCGCACCTCGTAGGCAAACCAATCGTCCACTCGGATGCGCTGCGGGTTGTGGAAGTAGATGGCGTGATCGAGGCTGGCGATCATCCGCAGGTCGGGGTTCGGCAGTCCGTGCGGCATCAGCGAGGCAAGCGCGACGATGAAGTCGGACAGCCAGCACGCGATGATGAGGTGCAGGCGGAAGGAGGGGATGCCACTTTCCCTGCTCAGCAGCGCCAGCGCAGGTGCACTCAGGCGCACCCACACGTCCTCCGCTAAGGCTCTCCTCGCACCACCCGCGGCGCCGCCCACTGCGGAGAGGTTCATGTACTCAACACCAGCCGCCGCGCCAGCAGCGGAGGGGTCTGTCTCGTTCCCGCGCGAGCTCACGGCGCACGGCCCCACCACTCCACCCGCGCGCTCACGCAAGAGTGCCGCCAAGCGAGACTCAAAGGCGGCCGGCATCGCCGTTGCGGGAGCGTTGGGCGTGCCCTTGACAAAGTGCGGGGGGGCCAGCTCGTGCCGGAGGCCAGCGTGCTCCGCCTTGTGGAAGCCGGCGACGGCCAGCAGGAGCGTGCGACCGTCCTGCACGGCTCGCACCTGTCGCAGGCAGAACGAGCGGCCGTCGCGCAGCGACTCCACAGTGTACTCAATAGGGCCCCGCTCTGGGCGGCTGCTGCCGGGAGCGATGAAGGAGATGCGGAGGGAGTGGATGTGCATGTGGCTCTCATCCACTGTACGGTACGCCGCCTCCACCACGTGCGCCACGAGCTGGCCACCGTACACCGTGCGCTGCGCCGCTGGGGTCCAGAGCTGTGTGGAGCGGTACGAGCCCGCCCGCACGGTGTCCAGGCGGAGCGCGCCGCGCACAATGTAGGCAAAGTCCGCAAAGGATTTTGTGCGCTCCTCAGCGGTCGTGTCGCCGCCCTTCCCCAGCGGTGGGGAGGGTGACGCCGTCAGCAACTCGTGTGTGCCGCGCGTGCCACCGCCCTGCTGCGCTGCTGACACCATCTCCTTCTCCTTCATCATTCCTCTTTTTTTTTTTTTTTTGAATCGCAACGAGAGTGAGAGTGTATGAGAGAGTGCCTGATCCTCACAGCTAACACACCCACTAGGACAGAGAGAACAGCGACAGTGGTGGCTGTGGGGGAAGGAGAGCCAGACAGAACAGCACAAAGTGTACTCCGGGTGGTGGGAGGTGGCCGTGACAACCAGAACTTCGCCACGCGCCACACGCTCCTGTTCGTCGAGGAGAAAACATGGACCATGGCGAGGAGAAGAGAGGCGTGACCGCGCGCTGGCAGCTGTCCAGCCGCCACAAAGTCTACCAATGACCTCGGTGGAGGGGCAATACAGAGCTCTCATTACAATATACAGAATGGACGGAGATGAGGTGGGCAAGGGAGAGGAAGAGGGGGGAGGGGGATAGCCGGCTGATTCTGCGTATGGGGGTGTCCTTGCAGGTGTGTGTGTGTGCCTCGCCGACCCACTCACGTATACTTCTCTGGGTGTGCCACCGCCCCACTCTTGTGCTATCACTTCCGTGTGCAAGACTGCTGGCGCAGCTTTGCCAGCTCGTCCCGGCGGGCCTGCCTCGCCATCTCCCTTTCGCGCTCGACGGTCTCGCCATAGGTGAGGAAGTAGCCGGGCGGCACTTCATCCAGAATCCGTGCAATCTCTCGCTCGCTGAGGGAGCCGCCGTACATCCTGCGCACCGTCTCCTCCACTGGCACGCGGTAGTCCTTGTGCTTCTCCATGATGGCAGCCACATTCGAGGCGTAGGTCTCCTCCCCACCCGTGCCAGCCACGCCGCCTCCATTCACAGCAGTCTCCGTGACCTCCGCGGCCTCCGTACAACTCTGTCCTGTGGCCGCGTCGCTCTCTCGCTTCTGTAGCTCAAGCGTGAAGACATCGAGACGGTTGCGGATCGACTCTCCGCCATCGGGCAGTCGCTCCAACAGCTGCGGCCTCTCCACCAACCGCCGGCACCGCTCCACGTGAGTTCGCAGCTCCGCTGCTGTCATGTCGCTCGCGTTCAGTTTGTTGTCACCCGCCGCCGTCGCCGTTGACGAAGGGCCCTGGGCGGGGGCATGACGACGACGCGGCGTCGTCTCCATGGCAATGTTCAGAAACTGGCCGTCAGTCGCCGAAGGAAGAGAGTAGAAGTGGAGGAACAAAGAAGAGGGCAGTGTGTGCTGGCCACAGAGAAGGAGATGGGGGTGAGTTGAGGAGCACGACACACTACGGAGCAAAGCAGTAGAGACGGAGGAAGGGAATGGCGAACGAGACAATCCATTTCATAGAGAGAGAGAGGACGAGGGGGGCAGGTGGCGAACAGAGGGAGCGACGAAGCTCTCCCTTCCCCACTAGCGCTCCGCATCGTTCGCATAGCACTTCCGCCACCCTCCCCTCTCCACCCATTCACACACATTCACACACGCGGCCGCAGCAGTGTGCATGCGATGCAGTATCTCTTGGCTTCTGCTGACGGAGCCCTGACAGTGCCGTATCACGACCGCCGACGCAAAGGCTGTCTTTACTGCTATTGTGGTGCTTTATAGTTTTAGGGACCGTTTGGAAGTGAAAGAAGAGAATGCACTGCGAGGAGTGTGTAGGGGGGGGGGGAGAGGAGGGGACGGAGGCAAGGAGGAAGAGAAGGAAGTTAAACATGACAGAGAGTAGAAAGAGAAAGGGAGGCGTGTGCACCACCCAAGGAACAGAAAAGGTGGGTATGTATCACAGTGTGTGGGGTGGTACCAGCGCAACAACGACATAATCGAGCAAAGCAATGGAGGAAGTAATAAATAGTAAGAAAAGGGTATGTTTTCAAAGGGTTCCCGCTGACGACACGACGTGGAGGAGCGAGTCCGTCCGTACACTGGGGGAAAGAGGGGAAACCCGGTGAGGTTTAACAGAGAAGAGAGGCACAGTAAGGAGGAAAAGAGGAAGAAGGGAGGGGAGCCATTATAGACAGTAGCAATGCAATATGGAGAAGCATGCCAACGTTCGTGAAACAGACAATAAGGAGGAGAGAGTGGCCTGTTGCCTCATTCCACATTCCGATTCATCCTCATCTCTCCCCCCCCCCCCCCGAAAGCGCGTAGGTACATTGAAGGAGGGCTGGGGACGGGGGGAGGGGGGGGCGAAGGAAGCGGCTCTATGAATCGGTGCGTTTGCAGAGTTAGCATGGCTGCTACAGTGTGAGTGCGACGCGAGTACACATGCACATGCAGACTGTCGCTTTGGCTCTGCGAGATAAAAGGGAAGAGAGGGAGGAGATGGGGGTAGTTCCAGAAGTACATCTACACATCAGGAGGGGGGAGAGAGAGAGAGAGTGAGTAGCAGCACATATCAATAGACAACAAAGTGATGATGCTTTCCAGGAGGTGAAGTCGTCCCCATGGGGCAGAGGAGGAGAGAAGAGGAGAGAAAAGTGACATGGCGTTCCATGAGATGCAACCGAACAGAGAGGAGGAGGAGGGGGGGGGAGGGGGGAGGGATGGAGACTGGTGAAGGGAGAGTGAGGAAACACGGAAGGGCAGGTGTCAGTAGTAGTTGTAGCTGTTGGCATTGTTGTTGTGATTCTGGTTGTTTTGCGACAGGTACATCTGTGGATTGCCGCCGTCGAGGTTGGTGCCGTAGTAGCCGTACGGGTTCGCCACTTGGCTGTTGTAGTTCGCGCTACCGCCAGCGCCACCCGCGGGGTCACCACCATAATTGCTATAGTTGTAGTTGCCTCCTGCGTCGGCGGCGCCGTAGTAACTGTTCACAGGCTGCTGCTGCTGCTGCTGCTGCTGCTGCTGCTGCTGCGCGTACGGATAGCCCTCGGTGCCGGGCTGTGCCGTAGTGGTGTACGGGTCGGCATAACTCACCACGTCGTCGTAGTACAGTTGCTGCGTCGGCGGCGGCGGTGTGGAAGAAGGTTGTTGTGTGCTGTCCACGAAGCGGACGGAGCCCCTACGCGACAGGTGCTCCGTGGCGGGTGGTGGCACCGTCGGCTGTGGTGACCACTCAGCCCACTGCTCCGGCTGCTGCTGCTGCTGCGCTTGCTGGGCGTCGTATCCCGTCGCTGTGTCTAGGCCATAGTCCTCTTGCTCGGTTTCCTCAATGAAGGAAACGGGAGCTTCATTGTAGTAGTCCTCGGCGTACGTGGTGGGCTGCGGCGTTTCGGGCTCCAGCACAACGGAGGCGCTCGACTTGACGCTCCTGCTGCTGCTCGCACGGCTCACGTTGCTCTTATCATTCGCCTTGGCCGCCAAGCGTGCGTGGTACGCCTCGACGGCTTCGCTGCTAACGTCTGTGCGTGCCTCGAGGGGGTTGCTCACTTTGTGCTGTTCGGCACTCTTCCCCTTGTCGGCGTTTGCGCTGGCTGGGTTCGCGCCTGTGTCAATCATCTCTGTTCCCTCGGCCCCCTCCGCATCCGTGCGGGGGCCCTTCTTCACTCGCACGTAGCCGTTGTCCTTGTAGTGGTGTAGCTTCGCGTGGCTCTCGGTGAAGCGGGTCATGGCCTCGCCAAGGGCCGCTCGTTCCTCCTGCTGCTCGCTAATACGCAGGAACACCTGCTCAATCGACGTCTGCGACACACTGTAGTCGGTGATGCCGAGGTACTCCTTGTTCTGCTGCAGCGTCCAGAACGTCTCGGAGAGGAGCGTGTCCTGTGGTAGCGCGTAGACGAAACGCTGCCCCTTGAACTCGTTGAGCACAGCAGCAGGGAAGGCCTCGGCAATGAACTGCTCCACAGACTCCCGATACGCCTTGGACGCGATGCGAATGGACATCTCAAAGCCGCTGCCGTACTTGGTCTTGAGGTGGATCTTGTCGCCGATGCAGCGCAGCGCGCCGTCCGCCATGATGGCCACCGTATCGGCCAGCGCCTCCACCTCCTCCAGGTGGTGCGTCGTCAGCACAACGGAGCAGTTCTGCGACACCTTCTGAATAGCCGTCCACAGGCCGCGGCGCGCCACGGGGTCCATGCCGGCGGACGGCTCGTCGAGGAAGACAATCTGGGGAGAGCCGATCAGCGCCATGGCGACCGACAGCTTGCGCCGGTTGCCGCCGGACAGCTGTCCAGCAGTGGTCTTGCGATACTCCATAATCTCGCACAGCCGCATCAAGCCATTGACCACCGCGTCACGTTGGGCAAACTCGATGCCGCGGATGCCCGCGTACATGTACAGGTGCTCCTCCACCGTCAGCAGGTCGAGAGTGGCGTCGAACTGCGGGCAGTACCCAATGCACTGGATGGCCTCGCTGCTCTGGTCGACAACGTCGTAGCCGCAGACGTAGACGCAGCCGCTCGTGGGCACAAACTCCTGGCAGAACATGGAGATCGCGGTCGTCTTGCCAGCACCGTTCGTACCGAGGAAGCCAAAGACCTCGTCCGGCAGGATGCTGAACGAGAGGTTCCGCACTGCAACTTTGCCGTTGTCGTACACCTTGCGCAGGTCGACGACGCGGACGATGTCCTCGTTGATGTTGTTGGCCTCGGCCTCGTACACCGCCGTGCGCTCGTCCTCCACGTCACTGTCCTCGTCGTCGATCACCTCGGCCGGGCCGCTGCGATTGTACTTGCCGGACTGCCCCCAGAGGCGCCGCCGGGGGTGGTCAATGAAGAGGGTTAGAAGGAAAAAGACGGGGAACTCGGCGGCCATGTAAATCATGGCCCACCCGGTGACGTCCAGATCCCACGCGGTCCCACCCATGCCAAGCTGCTGCTGCTGGTGGTTCATGGCCAGATTGATGATGCACTCGCCAACGCTGTAGCTCGGCACGAGGCGGAAGGCCCACGGCAACTTTTGGGACACATCCTTGGTTTTGTCCACCAGGGAGAGGATGAACACCATCATGACGAGCAGAAAGCCCGCGACGAAGCTGACGGCCATGACGGTGGTCTGCGCGGTGGAGTGCTCCCGAAAGGCGAAGCTGATGCAGTAGGACGCCACGGTGCTGCAGAGGCCGTAGATGAGAAACATGACAATGGTCGGGCCCACCGACTCTGAGCCCACGTACTCCTTGCGGCTGAAGATGAGGAAGATGACAATCACGAGAATGAGGGTCACGACGTACGCGGCCATGTCGAAGAGAAAGTTGGTGACCCAGTACACGTAGAAACTCAGCCCAGACACGTTCTGCAGATGGCGCGCCTTGCACTCGCGCTCCTTCACGATCCACGCGACGGGGTTGGACGGCAGGAAGGTGAAGGGAATCATGACAATGGCGCCAATCAGGATCGTCTGCACGCCACCCATGGTGCTGCTGCCTGCGGACGTCTGCGGCATCGAGCTCGTCGTGGTGCGGAAGACCTGAGATGTGTTCCCAGTGATGTTCTGCAGGATGAGGTTGTAGAACTGGTTGAGGACGAGACCGCTGGCGTGGTACGCGGAGGTGTTGTAAAAGAGCACGGAGTACGTGTACACTCCCTGGAAGACGGAGGACATGCCGACATCGTTGCACTGCGCCGAGGTGTAGCGGGGGTGCACCAGGGACTTCATGGTGTCAATGGTGTAGAGGGACAAGTCCTCGCCGTCGTACATGTTGACATCGTGCACGTACGTGTTCTGCCGCGGCGTGGTCGAGTTGACCGTACCGAAGAGACTGTCGCAGTTCGACACGTCCATCTCGATGTCCACCCCGAACATGGAGGCGGCCAGGTCGAGTGTCGCCTTCGAGGAGGAGAACTTCACCAGTGTCAGAAGCATCGCGAGGAGAATGCAAACGACGGGGCAGATGATCTGGAAGCACTGCATCTTGCGGTCGCGCAGAGCGTTCCAGAAGCGCTTCGCCATCATGGAACGAAACTGCGAATGGGTACGCGAGCAGCCCGATGTCATGAGCTCGCACGTCCACACCAAGTTGTTCTCCTCCTCCACCTTGTCCATGTCCGTCTCTGTCGTGACCTCGGCGTCCTTCTTATGCATGTCGTCCAGGGCGATTTGCAGAAAGACCTCCTCGAGTGTGGTGGCAGACAGCGAGTAGCCGCGCACGCCGGCATCCTCACCGTACTGCTCGAGGCCCGCCAGGAGATTCGGAAACTGATCGACATCCTTCATGGGGAGCTTGTACACGATCTCGCAGCCGTTGTAGCTCGACGCCGCCGCACTGGCAACGAGAGAGACAATAAGCTCATCCACGCTCTCCGCATCGGCGTCGGGGTCGATGGAAACGTTCATGTTGTAGCCCACACCCAAGCGCGATTTCAGGAACATGCTGCTGCCGGAGCACTGCAACGAACCGCGGCTCATAATGGCGATGCGGTGGCCCAGCAGGTCCGCCTCGTCCATGTAGTGCGTCGTCAGCAGCATCGTGTGTGAGACGGACATGCGGCGGAGCAGCTCCCACGTGTAGCGGCGTGCGCCAACATCCATGCCGGCCGTCGGCTCATCGAGAAAGACGAGAGCGCTGCGGCCGACGAAAGCGATGGCGACGGACAGCTTGCGCTTCTGGCCACCCGACAGTGCGCTGGAGGCGTAGTCAATCTTCTCCAGCAGATCCACCTCGGCCAACATCATGCGCACGGCCTCCTCGAGAGTGGCACCTCTCAGTCCTTTGATCTTACCAAAGTACTCGAGGTGCTCGCGGCACGTCAGCTCCGGCCACAGGATGTTGTGCTGCGGGCAGTACCCGATCTGCTGCCGGACGCGGTCGAGCTCGTGGCGGACGCTGTACTTGTTGATGTAGCAGTCGCCCTCGTCCGGCTCGATCATGCCCGTCATCATGTTCATCGCCGTCGACTTCCCAGCGCCGTTGTGGCCTAGCATGACCGAAATCTCCCCGCTCTTCATGCTCCAGTACAGGTTATTGACCGCGGCGAACCTCTTGCCATTGCGCTTGTACTCCTTGCGAAGCCCCGCGATGCGCACCGCAGCGTCGGAGTCGTCGACCTCTTCGAACACGCCGTCCTCGGCGCGTCCATCCTTGTTTGTGGCCTGCTTGATATCGTTGCGATCGCTGCAGCAGCGGAAGCAGGCGTTGAACGGGTCCGTGATGAAGAAGATGGGGCTCTTGGTGGTGCCCCAGTCCTTGGGCAGCACGGCGTCGAAATAGAACATCAGCAGGTAGTAGACCACGAAGGCGGCGCCGAGCTCGATGAGCAGAATCCACGTCTCCGGGGTAAGTGTCTTGTTGTGGAAGTCAACAGCAGCGAAGCCGACACTCGTCTCCATGGTCATGATGTTCGTCAAGAGCGCTGCAAAGGCGGTGGGGGACAGCACGGAGACGCCAATGACGACGGAGGAGGAGGCGCTCGTGAAGGCAAAGGTGGGCACGGCGAGGACAAAGTAGATGAGCGGGGCCAGCATGGACGCAAGGCGGGCCTTGCTGAAGAAGGACGCGATGAGGCCGGAGAGCGGGATCGTGGTGAGGGCGAAGAGGTAGAACACAAGGAAGACGACCAACGCATCGCTGCTGATGATGTAGGTGGCCTTGAGCAGGATCACCATGATGACGCACTCGAGCAGGTACTGCAGGGCGTACACGACGAACCAGGTGAGGTAGAGGGAGGCATTGCTCATGCCCATGATCAGCATGGCCTCGCGAATGCGCAGCTCCTTCTCCAGCACAATCTGCTTCGTCAGCTGCGACACCGGGTACAGGAAGGCGAGCACGAGAATGAAGGCGATGAGGGGCGACGCAGTCTCGAGGAGCACCTTGCGACGGTACGCACCGGAGCCAAAGGAGGCAAAGTACGGCTGGATGTCGTCGGTTGTGTTGAGGCCAAGGTTCACCGTGAGATGGTAGTTGTAGAGCAGGCTCTGGATGGTGCTGAAGCCGGACGTCAGGTACATCTCGCCGCGGTCGAACTGGAACCCGCCGGGGTACTTGATGTCCACGATGTCGTCCAGGTTGGGCAGGGCCGAGCTGTTCATGTGAATCTCCACGTCAAAGTTGTCCGCTGTGAGGCTCTTGATCTCGATCACGCACCAGTTGAGGGTCACACCAGAGCGCACGTAGTCGTCTGCCTCCTCCATGGTGTCGAACGTTCTGTTGTACACGTAGTGGAAAAGCACTGAGTTGTTGTTGAAGTACTCCAGAAGAGTGGCAGGGACATTGGCGGCTGGTGCGAAGTAGATGTTGCCGCTCGACGCGATGGCGTTCAGGCGCGTACTCGATGTCAAGCCCGAGGCCGAGAGTGTCAGGGCCGCTGCTGAATCGCCCACGTTGCCCGCCTTGCGAGCCACCCACTGATTCAGAATAAGCGTATCCATGGTAGGAATGCCGGCGGCGTTGCCAAGAAAGGAGTTGACAAACGAGCCAACGACGCCAGTGGCGGTGGCCTCGGCGTTGTAGCACAGCCCCTTCACCGGGATCGTGCTGTCGTCCCCGGAGCAGTCAAAGACAAAGTCGTCGGTGTTGCACAGCTTCAGGGGGCCAATCGGCTCCGCTGTGTCGTTGTAGCACATGAAGTAGTTGAGGTAGTTCGGCATCATTTGCACCGAGGACACTGACGAGTAGTTGAGCATGGATGTTTCGGGGACCTTCTCGTCGCCGAAGGCGGCCCAGAGAATGATGGTGCCAACGATGAACAGCAGCGGGATGATCATTTCTAGTGCAAAGGACAGGATGTTGCGGCGCTTCTGCTGGATGGTGCGCTGGAGGGTGGCGAGGAACTGGTCGCTGAAGGAGCCACCCTTCTCGTTGACTTCGATCTTGGTAGGGTCCTCCTGGATCCACAAGTTGCGCGGGTTGTCTACGCCGGCCTTGCCGGCAACCGAGCGGATGCTCTGCTGGCGCGTGAGGTCGTTGATGCGGACGTTGCGCTGGTAAATCTTTGTCGCCCGCTGGCGATCCATTTTCTCCTTCTCTGCGGCGAGGTCGGCCTCCCGCACGAAGGTCTGCTGCTGCACGCGCCTGCGTCCCATGATTGTTCTCTCTCTACTCCTATTTGGCCTAGCGCTCGGCAGTGAATGGGACGAGCAACGCAAAAGCGGCTGAGAGCTGCCTTTGATTGTGGGGGGTGGGGGGAGGGAAGGGGGGAAGCCCAAAGGAATGCAGAAGGAGAGAGAAAAAGAGGAGAAGGAGTTAACAACAAGTTCACGTCTCCAAGGAAAAGGTAAAGAGTAGGAAAGATAGGGAGTGTTCAAGAGGGGAGGGGAGGTGAGAAGAAGAGCAATGAAAAGACAAGAAGAAGAAGGAGAAAGGACGGCCGAAGGACGGCGATGCAATAGGGAGGGGCGGGGAAAGGAGAGGCTATGTACACAGACAACACGTTCGCGCTCACACAGATCTCTTCCTTGCTTGAGAGGACGACGATCTTGGTCTTCTTTTTCTTCTGGGGAGCAGAAAAGAAGACGAGAGAAGGTACTGTGAGGAGAAGGCGGAGGGGGAGACGGTTATCCGCCGTGTCGGTGTGTGTGGGCGTGTGCTGTCTACTTGGGGGGAGGGGGGGGGAAAGAAATGAATAGCTTGTTAAGGAGAGAGATGGAGAACTGCGCGAAGGGTCTGAGGGTGAAAACGAAGTCTGGAAAGGCAGGCGAACTGCGAGTGTCTTTAGAGGGAGGACGATCTTGCGAGAGACAGCCCTTCTTTTTATTGTTCTTTGCTAGCTCCTTCTTGCCCCCGACGTGTACACACATTAACGGGAAGAAAGGAGGAGGACAGGAGGAGGACAGGAGGAGGAAGGGAGACGCATAGTGCAAGGCATGTCTGTCTGCGTGGACACAGGTGGAAGGACGATCTTGCCAGCGGCTGCTGCCGCACGTCCCGTGGTTGATGACAGAATGAGCGAGCCGCACACTCGCGCGCGATTCATCTCGTACCTCTCGCATACATGTCTCTTTTTTTTCGTTTATAAGCGGTGCTGCCATGATTGGTGTCGACATAATGCCATTTGCGACCGTCGGTTGCTCCTGTGCTTCTCTACCCAGTCGGCTCCCCGCCGCGCTCAGAAAGGAAAGAGCTTTTTGGTATTTTGGGTAATCACTTCCGCCAACTCCTCCATCGTTAGCGATCCCTCAGCGTCGCGGTGCAGCTCGTGCAGAACCTCCAGCACCTGCGGCAGCATGCATGGTTCACAGCGGCCCTTCACCATGGCCCCGGTCTTGAACTTCTCCTTCTTCACAACGGGGTACGGCGACAGGAGGAGGTCGGTCTCGCACTGGACCGCGCCGTGGCGGCGCGCCCGCTCCGCCAGCAGTGCGCGCGACGCGTGTGTGTTCTTCATTTCACACCACGGACCGTCCGTCTCAATCATCAGGCGATCGAGAGGAATGGTGCGCACCACGTCGAGGTTCTCCTGCGTCTTGAGGGAGCACCCGTTGATGCCAATAAAGAGGCCGAGGTCCAGGTAGCGCTGCAACTCCTCCTTGGTGCCCGTGAAGCTGTGCACCACGCCGCCACCAGAGATGCGGTCCCTGTACTCGGACATCACGTCAAAGAAGTCGCCGCCCGTGTTGCGGTCGTGCAAGAAGAGAGGGAGCTGGTGCTTCTCCGCCAGCGCCAGCTGCTGCCGGAAGCACCTCAGCTGCACCTCCTTCGGGCAGAAGAAGAGGCGGTCGTAGTCCAGACCAATCTCGCCCACAGCAGCGACGCATCGGTTGCCCTGGTCTGTCCCGTTCCGCACGGAATGCTTCGTGATGAGAGCGTCCAGGTGGTCGTAGTAGACACTTGGCTCCTTGGCGAACTCCTCCGCGCGCGTCGGGTGGCACCCAACGGTGCACAGAAAGCGGCACCGGGGATGGCCGTCCGCCTCGGCGACGCCCGCCTCGCCACCGTTGTACCGTCTGCACATGTCAATCACACGCTCACTATCCTTCCTGTTGCCACCAGTGAGGAGGAGGCCGCGGACTCCGCTGAGGTAGCCGCGGTCCAGCACCGCATCCTTGTCATCGTTGTGGCACCGCTTGCCGTGGTAGACGCCTGTGTACATCTTGTCCGTTAGGTTGAGGCCAATGTCGATGAGCGACCAGCGTGTGCACAGCGCCGTGGAAGGAGTCGACATGTTGCTGCAAGGAGGGATTCTGTGCAGCTGGAACGGATTGATATGCTTCACCTTCTGCCAACGATCTACGGGGAGTGGTGAAGTGATAGGGAGAGGAGGAGCGGGGGGAGGGGGGGGAAAGGCAAGAGAAGGAGAGGAGAGAGCGTTTAGGGTGGGAAGAATGGTGCCCTGAATGGCGTAGGAGCACGACACAGCCCGCACACACATCACACACACACACACACACAACGGCGAGTGGCGCCGATAAACAACAAAGACAATGGCAGTTCGACAGGCGGACGGTAAGGTGGGAGGAAGTATCCATACCTCACACCCTCCACGCACTCCACGCCAGCAAACACCTGCGACTGGGCCCTTCTTCTCCTCCACTTGCAGGGCATGCTGTCTGTTTTTTGTTTTTTTTTGAGTCTTTTTTTGGTGAATGAAGAGAGCGAGGAGAGGGGGGAGGACTGGGTATGTTGTGGATGGGACAGGGGGTAGGATGAAAAGGAGAATATCGTGGGAGGAGGTACGCCTGCGGAACGCGAGGGACTTCCCACGGTACAGAAGAGGAAGAAGGGAAACAAGTGAGAGAGAGGTACGCAATGATAGAGGAGAAAGGATGGGGGACGTGGGGGGGGGGGGGGGGGGGGGGCTCTGCGTGTGTGCAGCACGAAAAGCAAGAAGGGAGACACCAAGGCACATGGAAGATTACATGTCATATGATATATAATGTACGAGCCAAAACCGGAGTGAAGGGGTCACAGAGCAAGCGAAGAAGGGAGGGGAGAGAAAGAGCTAAGCAGAAACAATAACAATCAACAACGAATAAACAGATCACATGGGGAGCGACCACAGGAAAGAAAAGAAGAGTATGGTGGAGGAGTGAGGAGAAAAGAAGATAAGGAGAGCAAGAATGTTCACATGGCATGAATGCCTTGGCAAGTCCCCCTTGCCTCTGTTGTCACTGTTTGGATGGAGATGAAGGAAAGGGGTGGGGGTGGGTCTCGCCCATGGACGCATGTTGCCCCCCCCCCTCCCCCCCCCCCTTTTTCCTTTCCGCATTGGCAACAGGGACGAGAGAAGGACGGTGAAGGTAGACGGAAGCGGAGCCCGCCCTTGTGGAAGAAGGGAAGGGCTGCAAACTAGCAGCGGCTGGTGAAGGAGAGGGTATGGGAGGGCAGTTGGTGGGGTAGCGCGAGGGGCAGGTACACGTGAGGATCGCGGCGCCCACTAACACCTCCCCCCCCCCCCCCCCTCACATCCCGAAAGAGAAGCAAACACATGCTCCCTGTTCGGCTGACGGGAAGGAAAAGGGGGCGGGGCAAGCGAAAGATGGATGGACTGTTCCAGAGAGTGGGGCTAAGCACACAGAGGAGGGATCCGCAGTGGAGGGGGGGGGAGGGAGTGCATGTGAGAAACGCTCGTGTTGCCGGAGCGGACATCCCCGACTGGATTGCAGGAAGTGAAGGAAGAGAGAGTGGGGGGGGGGGTGTAGGGGGGAAGGCGGAATGTGGGGGGGGGGAGCGAAGAGAAGGACGGAAAGGAGAAGAGAAGCAAATGCAAACCAAGTGCTGAGGATGGACATGTTTAGCAATGAACCGCGAGGATGGTAGCTTTATGACTCTCCCCACCACCTCTCAGCAAATAGAGAGAGAGAGGAGGGGGGGGGGAGGGGGCGGTGCCTTTGTGGGAAAGACAAGGAAGCAGAAGAGAGGAGTACGAAGGAGGAGATGGGGAATGACGAGACCTCGAAGGGGGCTCGAAAGCACGGGGCAGGCGAACGATAGGGGGAAAGAAAAGAGAGCAATCCGACCAGAGAGGAAGAAACCGTGAGAGAGGTTTGGATGGCACGAGTGGGCATCACGATCCTGACAAATGTCGCCGAGGCAGCCACCTCTGTTTCTCGCGCTCTTCACTGTCAATGCCTCTTCTTCTTTTTGCTTGCCTCCTGTATCGCTGCCTTCTTCTTGTTCGAGGACTTCTTCTTGTTCGACGACTTCTTGTTCGACGACGACGGCTTCTTCTTTGTGCTAGAGGACTTTGGTTTCGCCGCCGACGAGTACGACGCCAGCGAGGCGTAGCTGCCCACACTAGAGTAGTCATCATTGTACTTGGCGGCGTACTGGTCCGCCTCCTCGAGCTCCCCGCTAATGTACAGGAACACCTGCTCAATGGATGTCTGCGACACGCTGTAGTCAATGATGTGCAGCTTGTGTTTTGACTTCTGGATGCGCTTGAACACGACGGAGAGGGGCACGTTGGCGGGCAGGGTGTAGATGAAGCGGTTGCCCTTCATCTCGTTCAGAGACGCCTCGGGGAAGTACTTGCCCACCCAGCGCTCCAGACGGCGGCAAAACCGCTCTTCGCTAACACGGATGGACATCTCAAAGCCGGTGCCGTACTTGGTCTTGAGATGCGTCTTGTCGCCGATGCAGCGCAGCGTGCCGTCCACCATGATGGCCACACGGTGAGCCAGCGCCTCCACCTCCTCCAGGTGGTGCGTCGTCAGCACAACGGAGCTGTTGTCGGCTACTTTCTCAATGGCGTTCCACAGGCCGCGGCGCGCCACGGGGTCCATGCCGGCGGACGGCTCGTCGAGGAAGACGACACTGGGGCCGCCCACGAGGCTCATCGCAAAGGACAGCTTGCGCCGGTTGCCGCCGGACAACTGGGAGGACAATGTGTGTCGGTAGACGGAGAGCTCGCACATGCGCAGTAGGGCGGCCACAACATCGTCGCGCTGGTCCGACACGATCCCGCGCACGCCGGCGTACAGTCGCAGATGCTCCTCCACCGTCAGCAGGTCCAGTGTCGCGTCAAACTGCGGGCAGTACCCGATGCATTGAAGGGCCTCGCTATTGTCCTCTACTACGTCGTAGCCGCAGATGTACGCCATGCCGCTTGTGGGGATGAACTCCTGGCACAGCATGGAGATGGTGGTCGTCTTGCCGGCGCCGTTCGTCCCAAGGAAGCCAAACACCTCGCCCGGCACGACGCGGAAAGTCACATTCCGCACCGCCTCCTTGCCGTTGTCGTACACCTTGCGCAGGTCGACGACGCGGACCATGTCCTCGTTGTAGCCACGGTCTTCTTCCTCGTACACCTCCTCGCGCTCCGCCTCCACATCACTGTCCTCGTCCGAGACAATCTGCGGTACAGCGTAGCGGTCGTACAGCCCTTGCTGACCCCACATGCGGCGGCGTGGGTGGTCAATGAAGAGCGTAAGAAGAGCGAAGACGGGAAACTCCAAGGCCATGTAGACACAAGACCAGCCTAGGGTGTCCATGGACCACACCGTGATTGTGGGATCAGCCGCCTTTTGCTGCTCCAGCATGGCAAGGTTGATGATCCCCTCACCGATGCAGAAGCTCGGCACGAGCCGCGCAATCCAGCGAATAATCTTGGCCGCATTCTGTGTGTTCTCCAGGAGACTGAAGACGTAGACAATCATCACCAGAAGGAAGCCAATGACAAAGCTCACGGCCATGGTCACGGTCTGCGCGGTGGAGTGCTCGTTGAACATGAAGCTGCAAACGTAGCCGGTGGTCGTGCTGGACAGGCCATACAGGAGGAAGAGGGTGAAGATGCCGCCCACCGGCTCTTGGCCCACGTACTCCTTGCGGTTGAAGATGAGAAAAATGATAATCACGAGCAGCATCGTCACGACGTACGCGGCCATGTCGAAGAGAAAGTTGGTGACCCAGTACACGTAGAACCTCAGCCCAGACACGTTCTGCAGATGGCGCGCCTTGCACTCGCGCTCCTTCACGATCCACGCGACGGGGTTGGACGGCAGGAAGGTGAAGGGAATCATGATAATGGCACCCATCAGGATGGTCTTGATGGCGTCCTCATTCGTTGTCTCGTAGGTCGTCTTGGGCAACGTGTTCCGCGAGAGCTTCATCGGCTGCATGATGCCAGTGAACTTGGACCGCAACGCGCTGTAGAAGCTGTGAATGCTGAGGGGTCCTTGGTGGTACGCCGTGACATTCACCAAGTGCATCACGTTGTGCTTCTTCTGCGTTCTGTTGTCCATGAACGGATCGTAGCACACGATGCCGCCGTATCGCGGGAGAGGGTGATACAGGAAGGTATCCACCTCATAGTACGACAGGTCCAGCGTGCTGGCAAAGCTGAGCTGGTTCGCCGCGCATTCGTCCATTGCGGGACGGGGGTAGAGCACGTTGTCGCACTGGGACACGTCCATCATGCAACCGTTCTTGTACATGCTGCCGCTGATGTCCATCTCGTCCGGGCTGGCGAGGGAAATGAGGGAGAGCAGCATGGCGACAAGGATGCACACGACAGGGGTCACCACCTGGAAGCACTGCATCTTGCGATCGCGGATGCCGTTCCAGAAGCGCTTCACCATCATGGCCTTGAACTGCGAGCCCCACATGGCCTTCTCCGTCTCGACAATATCGCAGTTCCAGATGAGATCCTCCTGCCGCGCGATGATGTCCGCCGACATGTTCATCAGCGGATCCTCGCTGTGCTTCTCCAGGAAGTCCTCCTCGGACACGGAGAGAAAGATCTGCTCCAGCGTCGTGGCGGAGAGCGAGTAGCCGCGCACGCCGAGCTCCTCCATCTGATCGTCCAGCTCGTCCAGCAAGTCGGGGAACTGCTCCACAGACTCGTTCGGCAGGCGGTACATGGCCTCACATCCGTTGATGCCCATCTCCTCGGAGTCGTCAATGGTGTCGTACACAAGATCCGTTATGATGTCCGTGTCCGCTGTGGGATCGAGAGAGAGAGTGATGTTGTAGCCCACACCCAGGCGCGACTTCAGGAACATGCTGCTGCCAGAGCACTTGAGGCGGCCCTGGCTCATGATGCCGATGCGGTGGCCCAGCAGGTCTGCCTCGTCCATGTAGTGCGTCGTCAGCATGATCGTGTGGGACTCCGACATGCGGCGGAGCAGCTCCCACGTGTAGCGGCGTGCGCCAACATCCATGCCGGCGGTCGGCTCGTCGAGGAACACCAAACGACTCGTCGCCACGAAAGCGATGGCGACGGACAGCTTACGCTTCTGGCCACCCGAGAGGGACTTGGAGCGGTCCTCAATCTTCTCCATGAGGTCCGTCTCGTGCAGCATGCGGCACACAGCATCCTCCAGCTCCCAGCCCTTCAGGCCCTTGATCTTCCCAAAGAACTCCAAATGTTGACGGCACGTCAGCTCCGGCCACAGGATGTTGTGCTGCGGACAGTACCCAATCTGCTGGCGAACACGACCCAGTTCGGTGCGAACCGACAGCCCGTACACGTAGCAGTCGCCCTCGTCCGGCTCGACCATGCCCGTCATCATGTTCAGCACCGTCGTCTTGCCGGCGCCGTTGTGCCCCAGCAGCACCGAGATCTCCCCCTCGCACATGCCCCAGTACAGGTTGTTGACGGCAACGAACTTCTTGCCGCCGCGCTTGTACTCCTTGCGAAGTCCGCACATGTCGACAGCGTGCTCGTCCATGTAGTCCTCCTCCTCAAAGACGCCGTTCGCAGCGCGGCCGTCGGGGCCGCCCTCGAGGTTCTTGTTGTTTGTCCCGCAGCAGGCGCGGAACGGGTCAATGATGAAGAAGAGCGGGTGCTTCGGCGTGCCCCAGTCCTTGGGCATGACGGCGTCGAGGTACAGCATCAGCAGATTGAAGAACACAAAGTCGACGGCGATCATGATCATGGCCAGGTACATGGGCGGCGTGTCAGATGGGTCATTCCAGCTTTCGCTGCCCAGGCCGCCAGCCTGCTCGTGCTGCACAAGGTTCAGCAGGATGACGGCAAAAGCTGTGGGGGGAAAGATGCAGAAGACGGTGATGATGGTCGAGTTCGCGCTCGTGATGGCGAAGGCTGGCGTCGCAAAGACAAAGTAGACGAGGGGCGTCAGCAGCGAGGCCAGCCTAGCCTTGCTGAAGAAGGCAGAGAAGAAGCCCGCCAAGGGGACACACGTGAGGATGTACAGGAAGAAGAAGAGAAACACCAGCATGACGTCGGTGATGGTCATGTAACTTAACTTCATCACGATACAACAAATCAAGATCACCGCGAGATTCGGCATGAGAAAACGCACGTACCAGCTGAGGTAGATGGGGGTGTTGCTCATGCCCATGATGTGCATGGCCTCGCGAATGCGCAGCTCCTTCTCCAGCACAATCTGCTTCGTCAGCTGCGACACCGGGTACAGGAAGGCGAGCACAAAGATGAATGGCAGCATCATACCGGCACTTGCGAGAAGCGGCTGCGTGGTGTGCGCGATGTAGCCCATGGCGGTAATGTAGTGATTGTACTCTACTCCTGTGTAGTCGTTGTTGTTAAGGACAGACCCCACATAGTACTCCGCGATGATCTGCTGCATTGTCAGGAAGCCGGACACCGCGTACAAGTCAGCGCGGTCGGAGTAGTAGCCGCCGCCGTAGAAGAGGTCCGTGATGAAGGAGGTGTCGGGCATCGAGGTCGAGTTCATGTGGATCTGCACGTCAAAGCTGGACGTGGTCATTTCGCGCACCTCGATGATGCCCCAGTTGTACCGGGTCGCACGGACAACAGACTGGGCCTCGCCAAGGGTGCTGTAGGTGCCGCCGTAGACGCCGTCAAACAGCTTTGAGGAGTTCCGGAAGTGGCTGATGAGCCCGTCAAGGTTGCTGCCGACAAAGTAGAGGAGGCCGGAGCACAGGATGGCTGTCTGCTTGGAGTTTGGCATGAAGCCGGCGGCAATAATCTTGGACACCGCACTCCGACCATGCTGCTTGCGCGCGAGCCACTGGAACGTGATGATGTCATCCAGTGAGGGGAGGACAAAAGTGTACGGCTTGAAGGACATGAGCCAGTACTGCACCGGGATCATCGGGCCATCGATGTCGCCAACGCTGAAGCCGCTCACCGTCTGGGACGAGATTTCCTCTTTCAGCTCCTCCGACGAAAGGTAGCAGAGGCCCTTCACGGGAAGGGAACTTTCATCGCCCTCGCAGGAAATGCTAATGCCAGCGAGCGTGAAGACCTCACAGGGCGACAGCGAAGGAATGTAGTTGCCATTGCTGCTGTTGTAGCAGGCCATGGTGGCTCCTATACCCGTCATCAGCGAGTCTATACCCATCGTCCGCAAGGCTGACTCCGGGCTGTAGGAGATGAACTGGCTACTGGCACCCGAATCCGGTGGCCACACCAGCCACATGACGAGCGTAATGGCGAGGAAGAGAATGGGCACCAGCAGCTCGAGGAAGAAGTCCATCTTCTTCTGGTTGATCTGGCGGAACAGGCGTTCCATCAGCGCAAGGAACTGGTCGGAAAAGGTGCCTCCCTTCGTCTCCGTCTCCATGTAGGTGTCCTCGTACGACTCTTCATCGTAGTCGTACGGCATGGTGAAGGATGATGACGCCTAGGAGGAGGAGGGAGAGGAGGAAAGGGTTTGTTCCTTCAGGAAGAAAGTAAAATGAATGAGGTCCTTCCCCCTTTATACTCTGTGTGTGTGTGTGTGTGTGTGTGGAGAATGACTGAGAGGAGAGTGGGGGATGGGGTAGGGTCTCTGGCTTTGATGTCCAGCGATGGGGGAGGAGAGGGGAGCGAACAATACAAGGAGCACAAGAAGAAAGAGAGAGAGGGGGGGGGGGGGCAGTGTTCCCTGTCCAGCCGAGCAGCGTGGATGGAAAGGAGAGCAGAGAGAGGTCGCTCCTCCACCAGTGGCGTCACTCCTGCTGGGGGGGGGGGGGGGCCGGGGAGGAGTGCGCTTCGCAGCGAACACGACAATAGAGGGCGAGGGAGAGAATGCCCAGAACTGTACAATAAACAAAAAGAAGAAGCGAAGAGTTGTTCACAGTGTTTTGCTAACGGACAATTTTTAAAAAAGGAAAGAGAGAAGGAAAGAAGACGCAAAGAAAGGAAATAATGTGGCGCAGAGAGAAGGAAGAAGGAGGAAGAAGGAAATCGCTTGGGGGATGTGGCTCTACACCGCGGAAAGGAGATACAGCTCACGAAGAATTATAGTTGCAAATGGAGTGGGATGTGATGCTATGGGGGGAGAAGAGAAGAAAGGGAGGGCGAGGGTGAGGTAGCGTGTGAAGGCAAAACCTTCAATAGGAAAAGGGGGGAAATAAACAAACGGGTTGCGGCTAATCCCACTCGTCCTTGGTGTGACGGAATCACAGACCTAGGAAGCTAGACAGAATGGAAAGGCCTGTGGGAGACGTACAAAGCAGGTGCGGGGGGGGGGGGGGGAATGGAAGGAAAGAGGAGAGGAGAGGAGGAGGGGAGAGATGGAGTGATGAGGGGAGGTGTCAGCGCGATATACGAGGATCGCAGCATGGCCAACTAGAACGACAACAACTTGTAGGGGTGCGGCTGGGGGAGGGAAGCCTCCACAATCGCTCTCCTGCCCGAACAGTGAACGTGAGGAGAACAAAAGGAGGGGATGGGCGGTGCTTGACACACGCGTTGTAGCCCGCTCTCCTTCTCTCCCCCTTTTCCGTCATTCTTGTTGGGTTGTTCTTACGTAAAAGGGAACTTGTGGTGCGAAGATATTGGGGAGATAACGGAGGAAGATATCCCAGCGACGTTGGTGACTGGGAGTCAGGCAAGACGCAGGGAGGAGGGGAGGGGAGGGGGGAGAGGGGGGGGCTGTCAAAAAGCAAAGTGAGCAAAGAAATGGATGGGTGGGCAGACGTGTGGGGGCCTGATCATTGACACTGGCTCACTTCTGCGGACGAAATGGGAGCCGGGAGGGGGGGAGAGGAGTTTCTCCTCGCAGCTGGGGAACGGGGAAGGGGGGGCGGGACCCTCTCTTCCTCGTGCTCCTGTGTTGCGTCCTCCAAAGCCTCTGTGATGTGATTGGCCCTTCACTCGAGTCTCAGTGTGGTTCCTCTCTCCGGACAGGAAGCAGATGGAGGGGGAGGGGGAGGGGGGAAGGATGGCGAAGGGGTGGCGAGAGAAGGAATGGAACATGAGGAAATGACAACAAAAAACACAAGATAAGAGACGGCGGTAAATCATGAACAAGAAGACAGGCACCACCTTGCCTGGAAACAATCGCCTACGGAGGGAAAAGGGGAGAGGGTGCCAATGGAAACACGATGGTGCGGGAGTGCAATAATCGCCACAGACGGCGCGGCCAATGCCAAGCAAGCAAGAGTGGGGAGGGAAGAGTGGGGGGGGGGGGGGGGGGCGGGGGGTTTACGAATGATGATGTAAGAAAGCAAAAGAAGCAGAAACGAGAGAAAGAAGGCCTGGGTGGAGGGAGGAGGGAGGGAGGAGGTTCATATACGTTGTGTGCACATAGA
Source organism: Herpetomonas tarakana (assembly GCA_030849825.1). Taxonomy (NCBI): domain Eukaryota; phylum Euglenozoa; class Kinetoplastea; order Trypanosomatida; family Trypanosomatidae; genus Herpetomonas; species Herpetomonas tarakana. Next base: position 1,192 of record JASAOB010002728.1, on the reverse strand, counting down.
GGACCAATGGTAGGTGCTCAGAGGGGGCTGTTGGTAAACATTATGCAGATGAAGCAAGGGGGAGATGCTGGATAGATTGCGTGGAAAAGACAGAGGAAAGATCGTAGGAGGGCGGCCTGGTGGCGCAAGTCAGTGGTAGCGAGAGCAGGGAAGGTGGTAGGGGGTGATAGAGGGGGGGGGGGGGGGATGCGCAGCCCATCTGAGGACGGTAGAAAGGTGAATGTGACATCAAGGATGGATGCATTGGCACGACAATAGGAGTAGGGGAGAAGCAAAGAGAAAAATGAAACAGAAGGGGGGGGGGAGGGAGCAACAAAGCGAGCGGAACTGGGAGAAGGTTGTAGGCGGGGGTTGTTTGTTGTTGTTGCACTGCTAACGCTACTAAACTTCTCCCACGGCTAAAGTGATGTTGCTGTGCTGTCTTGTGCCTTGGCAAGCCAACAGAAGAGGACAGGTCGCACGCACACCTAAACGGCGCACCGTGTGCTCTCCACTCCCGTCTCCGTTCCTTCTTTTCCAGAGCTGTGTCACACATCCTCTCACACACACACACACACGCTTGTATGTGCATACAATCAAAAAGGAAGGAGGGAGATGAGGTCGTCTTCTCTCGTTGATCGACTCTGTTTTGACTGGTCGCAGGTATGTGTGAAACTGACTGTATGATACATCCTGGGCATACGCGTTTGACAGTGGACTCATGGGCGTCGAGCGAACACGAGGGACGCGGGGGGGGGGGGGGAGGAGGAAGGCGATACGAGCAGTCGGAGTACACGAGAGACAAATCGGCCTACAAAGACACAGAGAGAGAGGGGGGGCGGGGGGCGGATGAGATGATGACGGATCTTTATGTACGACCCACAGAATGAACGAGAAGGAGAACACCAAAAAGGAATGAGGCAGAGCGACATAGCAAAGGGAAAGAGAGAGAGGACAATACACGAGAGTTAAGAAGAGGCCTTGTCCCTCAGAGCGGGGCTGGCGCGAACCAGGAAGAGTGATCTGACCTCGCAGGAAACCTCACGAGAAGACCTCACCCCGCCATCTGCTGTGCCGCAGTCCACTCGTCACATACTTGCGGCTAGTACTCCTCGCCGCTAATGTGAAGGAAGATTTGCTCAATGGATGTCTGCGACACGCTGTAGTCGGTGATGTGCAGAGCCTTCTTGTTGTCCTGAATCCGCTCGAAGAT
>JASAOB010002727.1:16073-47189 GCA_030849825.1 Herpetomonas tarakana | reverse complement strand
CACCCCGTCCGCGGCAAGGTACGCCACAAAGACGGGCAAGAGAACAGCATAGGCCGCAATGACGACAGAGGCCACCACCTGCTCGTTGCAAATCGAAGCGTTCCACATTGCCCATACAAAATACGTGTACTCCCGCGCGCTGCAGGCGGCGGTAGTGGAAGTAGCAGTGGTAGTGGTGACGGCGTAGCCCACTGCGAACAGAACAGGGACGACGTGATGGGCAACGGGAACGTTGTGTGACGCACACATGGCAACGACGGTCAGAGACGCAAGGGGAAGCACCGATCTACACCGCCCCGCGCGAGCCCTTGGCACCGTCGCCGTCCACAGTGCCGCCCCCACCATGAGGCCTGCACGCTTCAGCACCACACCCACGCCGCCCCACACCCAGTGGCGAAGCACGTTGTCCAGCGCGCTGGCGCTCTCCACAGCGTGTGTGATGTGGAATCGGTGCCTCAGCACGTACGGCAGGAGGCAACGCGCCACCGCAAGCGCGGTGACCACCTCGCACACTCTCCTGTCGGCCAGGATGCTCCTCACCACGCTCCCGCTGTTGCTGTTGATGTTGCTGTTGATGTTGCTGTTGGCCGGCTGGGGGGAAGACCTCCTCTCCCCCCCGCGTGTCCGCCGAGCCCCGACCCGCTTCGCACAGTAGGAGAGGAGAGTGTAGAAGGCAAAGAGCCCAAAGGTGCCGATATCTTCGTGGACGATGAAGCTATTGGCCAGCGTCATGGCCCAGCGAATCACGAGAACACAGCAGCCCACAGCCACCACCGCGGTGGGAGCGCGAAGGATGGAACGGACGTCAGCCACAGCAAGGGGAGAGATGGCGCACACGAGCAAGGCAAGGCCACCAAGGACCATGCCGCCCATGTTCATGTCCGTCCTTGTGCGACGCGCGTAGAAGCTCATGGCGGCAATGCGCTGCCGCGTCGTGTTCCCCCGCGTGGTCTCCCAGGGCGGGAGGGCAGGTAGGTCCATGCCCGACTCCCGAAAGTATCGCGCCAGCTGTCGCTCGTTGCAGCGGTCGGCCTCCGTTAGGTTGGCCTTGTCGTCTGCCAGTACCAGCACCTCGGGCAGCACCCGGCCAAAGCTGCTGTACGGGATGGGGTTACCCAGCAGCACAGACACAGTCGGCGTAACATCCACCTGGTACGCAGACCCGAGCTCGCTCTTCGCCACGCCGGCTACAGCGCGGCAGCTGTCGAGACGCACTAGCTCCGGGTCGGCCTGCTCCTCCTGCCGGGCAGCGGCCATCTCCGCTTTCCGCGCAGCCTTTGCCGTGGACATCGTCGTCATGGCCGACAAGTCATGGCCGCGCTGGTGGCTCGCGGGAAAGTGCTGCTTGCCGCGGAAGTATTGAGCGAAGAGAAAGGTGTCCGTCTCCCACGCAGAGTCGCCGCCGTGGTCGCCGTTCTGCGTCATGCCGTGATCCCCGAGCACGAGCAGCATCGTGTTCATGCGTGTGTCCCGCTCGCGCAGCGTCCTTGACACGTTGTACAGCATCGCGTTGAGCTGCGTGATCTTCCGATCCATGTCACGGTTCGCGGCGTTGATGCGGTGGCCAACGTGGTCGATGCCCAGGAAGTGGGCCACAACCAGCCTGGCGTAGGACTCGGGGCCGTCAGCCTCGGCCGTCTCGGACGTGAGCACGTGGAAGACGTGGTCCAGCACCGCGTCGTCGTTCGTGTCAAAGTCGGCTACGTCAAACGACGGGATGGCCACCGTCTTCTTCCAGTGCTCCTTCCCGGGAAAGAGCTTTGCCCAGGTGTCGTCGCCCAGCAGCACCGCCCGGCCATGGGTCTGCCGCACGATGCTGTCGAGCGGGGTGGCGTCGCTGTTGAAGTTGGAGCCGGCTTCCAGAAACGCGGGCATGGTGCCTGTGCCGATGGCCTTGATGCGCTGCGCCGTCGTTGTGGGAGGGTCTGCCACGAGGAAGTACCCGTGGCAGGCGTCCGCGACATCGTTGACGGCCTCGGCAATGTACCGAAGTGTTGGCCCGCTGTAGTAGTCAAGGGTTGCCTCGTCTCCTCGCTGTTGGCGGGCGGGGAGGCTGCACCCACCTTCGTCACGCGAGTAGCGGCGGAGAGCGGGTAGCACAAAGTCGGGCCGCATCGCGTCCACAAGCACGAGCACCACCTGGTCGACCGGCTCCAGTGCGTTGCACCGCTCCTCCGCCGTGTTGGGCATCACCGTCGATGTGGACAGCATGGAGGTGCAGAAGAGCAAGGCACTGCCAAAGAAGCACAGCAGCAGCGCCACCGCCCGGGCCACATCACCTCCCCTCCCATAGGCCATGGTGTGGAAAGGGGGGGGGGAGGGGATTGTCCGTCTGGTATGCTGTGTGTCTGTGTGTCTAACCTGCTGTCTCACCCTCCCTCACGCGCACGCTTTTGTGCGTCGTTTGTGCGCGTCGTGTTTGCTTCCTGCTAGTGCTACCCTTACTCTCTCGCTCTGGAAAGAGAGGCACAATAACGGAGAGGAGACGGGGTGTATTCATGTGTACGTCCTTGCTGGCGTCGGGATAATCTCTCCGCTCCCCTTTCACCTATCTTCTCATCCCACATACACTTTATCTGTTTCTCCGTGTGGTCTCGCGGCCGTGGTAATCTCGCGACGCATTGTACAAAAGGGGGTGGGGGAGGGAGAAAGTTAGCGCAGATGATGCGGACGACACCACGTGAACTGCTGCATACACATCGGCACACGAATCGCTGCCCCTCATCAGTTGTCAGAGTCAGCCGCTACCGCACTGGCGAAGGTGAGGGGTTTGGGACTACAAAGCGGACCTGGCGGACAGCGGGAGGGACGCTGCCCCGCGTCCGCAGTTCCCCCTCGTCGTCAGCGTACTCACTGTAGTCGTCCCGCCCTGTGGCATCGTCGCTGTTCTCGGCACTACCAGTAACAACAACAGTACCTGCTGTCGGCTCCACACGGACTGTGTCGTCAGCGGCTACACCACCGCCCTGCCGCAGCCCCTGTGGTCGTGGCTGCCGTTGGCGGGAGTGGGAGTGCCTGCTGCTGCTGCGGCGTTGGCTAGTCCGCGACGATCTGTCGCCGCGCGCGCCGTCGTCCCTTTCCTGCATCTCCGCTGCTGCCGCGGTCGCTGCATCGCCGCCGTAGTCGGCGTCAAGGCCGCGTGTGGCTTGGTGGTAGCGCAGCGCCGCATAGGCGCGCCAGCGCGGTACGTGTCCCCATTCCGTGACAAACGTGAAGGCAAACAGCGCGCCGCCAACGACGAGGTACACGAGCAGAAACGCCTGCTGGGCGAGCAGGTGGCGGCGACACGTGTCGTCGACCCTCTCCGACCCGCGCACCACGGCGATGGCGGTCCACAGCACCTCCCACAGCGAGTAGGCAATGAAGAAGAGAACGACAATGTTGTGCAGGAACAGCTTCTTGGTGCTTACGCGAGCGCGGATGCCAGCCTTGATGCTCCGGCGAATGAGGGAGACGATTACAATGGCAAAGACCATGTTCACAAAGCAGTTGAAAATGCCAACGGCGGCCCAGCCCGTGTAGCGGCTGGAGCACTGAGCGGAGGGGATCATGGCACAGCCCCACACCAGCGGAATCGCGTTGACAATGGCAGCAAAGAAGGGGAACAACGGGGATGGTCGATCGTCTGGGAACGCGGCATACTGCACCGCGATGAGCAAGTCACGAAGCTTCTGCCCTGCGTTCAACGTGAACTCGCTCATCGGACCCGAGAAGCACTAGAGAGGAAGACAGCAAGGAGGAGGGGGTAAGTAGTATCTCCTCCACCTCCTGCTTGGCAACAATACACAAAGGACGGTGGAAAATGGGAACCACTCCTGGGACGCTATGCAGAGAGAGCCAACAGAGAGAAAGATAGGAGGAGAAAGCAGTGCGTCCACAAGGAACCGTAACCGGGGGGGGGGGGAGGGGGTGCCACGCGACACAGTGCATTGCAGCACTCCCACACACTCCCACACCCACCCTTCATTGCTTCTTCGGCATTGGCAGACACGAAGGAGGTAGCTGGTCTCGTCTTCTCGCCACCCCTCACCCTCACTCTCTCTCTCCGCCTGTCACCTCAGTACCCATTCACACACTAAAAGGGAGGGAAGAGGGGGGAGAGGAGAGAACTGCTTTGTGAGCCGTGAAGATTTTAGGATTAGACGGAACGTCCCGGGACTGTGAAGATGGGCAGAGGAAAAGGAAGAGAGGGTGACGTCAGTCACAACGATGAACAAGAGGAAGAAGGGGAGGGGGGGGACAGATAGACGTCCACGTCTACGCCTACTTCCCCCGCTGCCGATTCGATTTCATTTCTTGGCGCGGGTCGCGGCGGCGGGCCTGCATCTGCCGCTGCAATGTCCGCATCTTGGCCGCGTACGGCACGGTCTTCTTCGTTTCCTTCACCGTCTTCATGCGCGCGCGGCGCACCGCGTCGGCCCACTGCTCCTCGGATATGCTGCGGCGCGCGTCAATGTGGCCGGAGAGGTCCTCGCTGGCGACATTGGTGCCGAAGAGGTCCTCAATCTGCGCCTGGGCCTTCTTCTCCAGATCCACCTGCTGCTCTAACTTGCGCCGCTGCAGGCGTTCCTCGCGGGTGAGCTCCTCCTCCGGCGTTTCCACGAGGGAGAGGGGGTCGTTGTACTGCATCGCCGTCTTCTCAACGGGGGAGTACCGCACGTCCATCAGGGTGTTGGGGTGGTCCACCTGGGGGTGCTTGCTGATCGCGTACATTGGCACGTTGTTGGGGAAAAGGGAGCCACTACGAATGCGCTTCAGCAGTTTCCAGCCACCAATGTGCTGCCATCGCATCGTGGTGTGCTTGTTGACCCGGTTGCGGTCGCCGTAGAAGCGGCGGTAGACGCGGCCAGTGATGAGGTCGCCCTCCGGCGTGCAGAAGTCCGCCTGGATTTTGCCGCGGCACGAGGGGTCGCGGACGACGCGCAGGTAGTTCGGCGCGCTCTTCGCCGTCCGTGTGCGCATGTCCTCCACCTCCTCGCGGACGACGAGCATCTCCGACGCCGTGATGGCGCGCTGACGCTGGTAGCCGGCGTCGACAAATGCCCGGTTGAACTTGTGCGTCGCGGGCGGGTACTGCAGGGGGAAGATGAGCTTGTTGAAGCGGGTGTTCGTCGTCGTCACCAGACGTGGCACATCCGTTGGCATGTGACCAACTTCGCCGGTGCTCGTGGCCCCCTGCGCGAGAGCCGCCGCCAGCGGCGTGACAGCGTCCGGTGCTGCGGGGACGGACCCTTCTGCTGTCGTGGACTGCTTCGCGGGCACGCCGGTTTGTGGGCGGTGCAGTGCCTCGTCGCTCAGCCGCTCAAAGACGACGTCCTTGATGGACAGGGCGGCCGTGTGCATCCGCTGCTGGGCCTCGTCGCGCGTACGCACCTTGGCGGCCTCGGCCTCCTTCAGCTCCGCTTCCCTGCGCTCTGCTCGCTCCGGGACCAGCTCGTTGCGGGCGAATATCATGTAGCTGATGGGCTCAATGCCCACCTTGAGCGGCATGGCGCGTGCCCACGTCTCGATAAAGGTTGACTTGTACTGGGCCTCGGTCTGGCAGATGCGCATCCGCTTCCGCTTCACCCCCGCCTTGCAGTGGCGCAGGGGGCAGCGGTGCTCGTGCGGGCACGGTGCCACGATCGTCGGCTGCCAATCCCACAGGCCCACATCCTTCTCCTCCAGGATGGTGTCGCGCGCTTCCATCAGCAAGTTGAAGTTGCTCAGGTTCGCGAACTCCACCAGCACCAGCGCCCCGCGCGTCATCTTCCACAGCTGCTGCACCACCTTCTTGCGATTCGCCGCCGACGCGATCTCGCTGAGGGAGTACGCTGCGACGACGAGATCGTGCTGGATCGTCTCGTCCTCCGGCAGCAGGTAACGCTTCCACGTCACATCGGGCACATCCTCGTGCAGCACCATGGTGCCAATCTCCATCATGCCGGGGCTCGGCTCGATGGCCGTCACCTCCTGCAGCGGGCGGAGCCGCTTCTTCGCCTTCCGCTCCGCTGTGCTAGACTCGAGGTCGACAAAGCGCTCCCACCACGTCCGCTGGGACCCAGCCTTGGCCCCGCCGTCGCCTCCGAGGTCCTCATCGCCCTCGCCCTCCAGCAGGTCCTCGGGATCCTCCACCGTCGCGGCGTGCTCGCCGAGGGCGTCCCCGTCCTCCCACTCGGTCCCGTCGACAATGTGACGGTGTCGAGCGTGGGCCTCCTGCGCGATGCGGCGCTTCTTGGCCGAGGCCGCGTTCGCGGCAACCTCGGCAATCTCCTTCCGCAGGTCCGCTGGGATGTCCTGCGGGTCGACCTCGCCGCGCTCGAGGAGGGCCGCTACTGCCATGAAGCGAGCCTTCTTCTTCTCCGCGTTGTTGCGTTCCAGTCGCCTGAGGTCGTACTTGAGCTCCGACAGCTGGTGGGTGCGCGAGCTGTCGTTGAGGCTCATCGTCTGGCGCAGCGAGCGGTAGAGAGGGTAGGCCATCGCGCCGGGATCGTACACCTCCTTCGCGACGAGAATGGCCGTGCCCGTGCCAGCACCGAAGTCAAGCATCGTCTTCGGCACGAAATGCGGCAGCTGCTTGCTCAGCTCAAAGTACACGCGGTGCATGCCGGCGTACATGGCAGCGCCGCGGAACAAGAAGTAGCCAATCGCGTCGTCGTGCGAGTAGAGCACGGTTCTGCTGGCGACCGCGTTGGCCACGGCCAGCTGGCGCTGGAACTTGATGAGGCGCTGCCTAATCTTAAAGCGCAGCTTCGCCTGGGAGCGCTTGTCGTGCAGCCGCAGGTTCTGGAAGTTCTCGCCCTTCTCGGTGCGCTCAAACAGCTCGCGCTTCTTCTGGTTCAGCGTGTCCGGCTCGCCGTCCGGGATCATGTCCTCGCCGCGGATCTTGCTCGACGGCCGCTCCTCCCTGTTCCTGTACTCAATAATCGGGATAATGTCGCGCAGGCACCGCCGAATGAGGCCCTTGTCCTTGAGGCGGAAGACCTTCATGAAGGCGGCCTGCATCGATGGCGACATCACGACCACGCCCGGGCTCATGTCACAGAAGTCGTCCCGCACCGCCCACTGCCGCATGGCGGGGCGGCGGCGGCACATCTTCTTCAGCGTCTGATACTCGTACGACATCTTCGCGGCGATGTCAATGACGCGGATGCGGCGGCGGCCGTAGCGCATCTTGGCGCTGAACTGCGACCACGTCTCCTTGCCCGCGATGGAGGCACTAGAGCCGGCGGCTTGGCTGGACTCGCCAGGCAGATGCATCGCCCCCTCCAGTGGTGTGAAGCTGCGGGTACTGGTCGTGACCGGTGTACCGCCCGTCGTGCATGCAAGTGCGGATGAGGAGAAGGACGCGAGGGAGCGCCGTGAAGCCCACGCGCCAGGGAACAGCGTCCGCATCCCAGGGGAAGAGCCCGTGGAGACGCGAATGTAAAGTGTCGGGGGAGGAGAAGAGGGGCTAATGGGGGGGGGGGGTTCTACAGCTGCACGGAAAGGAAAAGAATGCGTGTTTCATTGTCTCATCAGCAAGTGTTGCGGGTATCTAGGTGAGTCATCTCGGGGTGTGTGTGTGTGGGGGGGGGGGGGGGGACGACACGTCTAGATCCCTACCACAGAAAGGGAACTGGCACATGTTGAGCAGTCCATCCAGAGATGTCGTGCGTGAAGCACAGTAGAGTTTTTTCCTCTTTGGGTCGATGCATCGAGTGGAGGGAGGGGAAGTGGGTGGGGCAAGAGAAGAAGAGGGACAGAAGAAAGGAAAGCGCTGACGGTGAAGGTGCATACCACTTCCTTTCCCATCCGGCGGCGGGGGGACAGGACGAGGAAAGAGTGGCGCGCCAAAAACGAAACAGCACAAGTGGGGTGAGAGAGAGCGGTATAGGAAGGAGGAAGAGATCGCAAGCGCATCGACAGACGCTATTCTTTTTGGAAGGTAGACGCGAAGTGCATTCCGTGCGCGGGTGGTGGTTGAGGGGGAAGGGGAGAAAGTTGATAAGCAGACGGCACACAGAGGGGGCTACGGTTACATCGCTCATGATTCCACATGTGTGTGTCCTATCTACCCTTCTGGACATCACCAAGGATGTGTGTGCCTTGTACTGGACTCCCTACTTGTGGTCCTTCAGCTGGGCGAAGAAGTCGTTGCCCTTGTCGTCCACAACGATGAAGGCCGGGAAGTTCTCCACCTCAATCTTCCACACCGCCTCCATGCCCAGTTCCTTCATGTCAAGGCACTCCACCTTCTTGATGTTGTCCTGAGCAAGGACCGCGGCGGGGCCGCCGATGCTGCCGAGGTAGAAGCCACCATGCTTCTTGCAGGCATCCGTGACGGCCTTGCTGCGGTTACCCTTGGCAAGCATGATCATGGAGCCGCCCGCCTCCTGGAACTGGTCCACAAAGACATCCATGCGGCCGGCCGTGGTCGGGCCAAAGGACCCAGAGGGAAGCCCCTCGGGCTGCTTCGCGGGGCCGGCGTAGTACACGGGGTGGTCCTTCATGTACTGCGGCATCGGCTTGCCGGCGTCGAGGATCTCCCGGATGCGCGCGTGGGCGATGTCGCGGGCGACGACGATGGTGCCAGTGAGGCTGAGGGGCGTCTTCACCGGGTACTTGCTGAGCTCCTGCAGCACCTCCTTCATCGGGCGGTTCAGGTTGATCTGCACCGGCGGGGACTTCATCAAGTCCTCCTCCTTGACGTCGGGCAGGTACTTGGCGGGGTCCGTCTCCAGCTCCTCGAGCCAGATGCCGTCCTTGTTGATCTTGCCAAGGGCCTGGCGGTCCGCGCTGCAGGAGACGCCAATGCCGATGGGGCACGAGGCGCCGTGGCGGGGCATGCGAAGGACGCGTGCGTCGTGGGCGTAGTACTTGCCACCAAACTGCGCTCCCATGCCGATGTGTTGGCAGATGGTCAGCACCTCCTTCTCCAGCTCCACATCGCGGTAGGTGTAGCCCTGGCTGTGGTCCGGCTTTGTGGGCAGGTCATCGTAGTAGTGCGTGGAGGCGTACTTGACCATCTTCATGGTGGTCTCGGCACTGGTGCCGCCAATGACGACGGAGACGTGGTACGGCGGGCACGCAGCGGTGCCGAAGGTGGCCAGCTTCTCCTGCAGGAATTTGCGCAGGGACTTGGGGTTGAGCACCGACTTTGTCTCCTGGAACAGGTACGACTTGTTGGCGGAGCCGCCGCCTTTGGCCACGAACTGGAAGCTGTACTCCATGCCCTTGGTGGCGGTGATGTCGATCTGGGCGGGCAGGTTCGTGCCTGTGTTCTTCTCGTCGTACATGGTGAGGGGGACGTTCTGACTGAAGCGCAGGTTGCGCTTCTGGAAGATATCGTAGACACCGCGCGAGATGGCCTCCTCGTCGCTGCCGGGCACGTACACCTGCTCGCCACGGTAGGCGCCAATGATGGCCGTCCCTGTGTCCTGGCACGACGGTAGCACGCGGCCGGCGGCGATGTTGGCATTCTTGAGCAGCTGCATCGCGACGAAGCGGTCATTGTCGCTCGCCTCGGGGTCGTCGAAGATGCTTTTAAGCTGGGCAAGATGGGTGGGGCGTAGCAGGTGCTCAATATCGTCGAAGGCGGTACTCGTGAGCAGCGTGAGGGCGGCAGGCTCCACCTTCAGCATGTCGGGAAGACCGTTTCCTGGCTTCACGACGGAGATGCCCTCCTTGGAGAGGAGGCGGTACTTGGTGCTCTTGTGGCCGACTTTCGGAATCAGCGGGACATACTGGAAGTCAACTAGGCGGGCGAACGAGCGGCGGAACATGGTGGTGCAGAGAGAGAAGGGTGGGGAGGAGGGGGGAGTGGGCGATAAGTGAATAAGTGGGGAAGTGCAGAAACAGAGAGTGAGAGAAGAGATAATACAGTAAACGAAAAGAAGTACGGCAGACAGAAGGCTTGTTCGTGTACGAGCAAAATGGCTAAAGCTGTCGGAGGATAGGAATGAGAAGGTGCAAGGGGGGGAAGGGGAGGGGGGCAGGGCAGAGGACGAGAGGAGAGCCATTGGGTGTGTTCGCCTTCCCAGGCTACCGTGCAGCGCTCGTTGAACCCAAACACCATCAGGACCCAGTAGAAAGGGAGGAGGGGGGGGAGAGGGGGGGAGCTGTCGGCATTCCTCTGCAGCGGATCGCGCGTAGCAGTGTGTGACAAGCTCCCCTCACTCGTGTGTGTGGTTACTTGAGGGATGAGGAGGGAGTGCGCTGACACATGTATACCAAAGGCGAAGTTTGCTAGTTAAGCATAATGACGGGGACGCGTGACTGTTTTATCGTGGAGGGGGAAAGGGTGAAGAGAGGGAAGATATCTGCTCACAGCGATAACAAAGCATGGAACGAGGGAGAAGAGGTTGTGTATGCCTACTGCGACGGGAAGCGTGGCGCAATGGGTGAAGTGAAAGGAGGAGCGCAAAAGATGAGCGAAGAAATGGTAGAGAGAGAGGGGGGGGGGAGAGGGCAGCAAAGGTGCGGGTCAAAGAAGAAGAAGAGTAAAGGCAGTGCGTTGAGGGGGGGGAGAGACAGTAGAGGAGGAGGAGAGAAGAATGATGGAGGAAACCAAATGAAAGGGAGAAATAGGTAAAACGCTGCGGGCGACAGCGGGGCCTGAGCGGCGTGAGGGAACCTCTCTGTGGTACTATATCTACAGGGATAGAGCAGGGGAAGTAGTTGGGAATGGGGGAAGGGGGGAAGGGAGGGCACCGTTGTTCGCGAAGGGATAGCGCGGCGCGGTGCGGCGGGTGCGGCGTCAGGTCCATGACCTCAGCCTTTTCCTTTTGAAGCAGCTGCTACGCATGCTCTTCACCGCCCACACACCCAAAAAACTCCTCGAGAGGTGTGAGAGAGATGGGGAGTATGCCATATACGGACACCAAAGGGGGGGAGGGAGGAGAGAGAGAGAAGGAAACAGAAGTCCTAGACAAACCAAGAGACGTCGTGAGCAAATGGTACGAGAAGGAAGAAACAAGGGGTGTGTACATGCCGCTGAGCGAGTGAGCTCACAACGGCCGCCATTCTATGCCCTTCTCTTTGTCTTCTGGGAGAAGGTTTGGGGGGACAGGGAGGGAGGGATCGGGAGAGAGAAGAGGAAGCGTTTCTTTTCGAGTGCTTCTTAAACGAGAAACCGGAGGAGGAAGGGAAGGAGAGAGGGGGTGCCCCACTAACCGCGAGCGGCAAATGAAACGTGTCATCGGCTCACGCCAACGCTGGGGGGAGAAATGAGGAACGACAGTCAAAGAATATAAAGGGAGACAGATACGGCTTATATATGTATGTAAGACCGCTGGACTGCCAAGAGAAGCACGGAACATGGGAGCCAGCAAGCATATCGCGCGCAAAAGAGGAAGACAGAAAAAGACGTGTGGGGGAGGGTGAGGAAGAGAGGGGGGAACGCGAGTGTCAATTGTTAGTCCGTTCGTTAACCGAGGAGAGAGAAGAGAGGGAGGAGAAGGGATGAATCACCACCACTGTCGGACACATGGGTGACGAAGCAGCAGGGCTCGCCCAAAAAGACTACTTCTCTTTTTAAAGTGCGCAATGAGAAAAGATAATAGGGGGTGGTAGCGGGTGGCCCAAGGGAAGCCACTATGCATATATATATGTTGATGTTCGTGTGGGGTTCACCCGCAGCCCCTCACCCTTCTCGTCGCGTGTGTGTGTGCGTGCGCATGTGAGCGTGGGTCGCTGTTGGTGACCGCGAGATGGCACAAGGAGGCAACTAGAGAGAGAAAGTGAGAGGGCTGGCACAGATCACACAGCACGAAAAAGGGAGATGGCATACCGCGCGCCTTTTTGGTTCGGCTAGGAGAACAGTGAGGAAGCGTCGCTGCCGATAGCGCTGTTGTTGGCGCTGGCCACCTCGTCAAGGGGGGTGTCCCGCGCCAGGACAACGCAGTCGCACTGGTGCTCGTTCATCATGCCCTCCAGCTGAACGCGAGACTGCAGCGTGCACGGGTTCCGGGAGAGCACGAGGAGCTTCAGTTTGGGGCTGGTCGGGCGGCAGAGCTGCGTGCAGATGTCACGGACGCCTACATCGGTGATGCCGTTGTTTGACAAGTCGATCTCGCGCACAGGGGCGGCGCTGCGGGTAACGCTCGTCACCACGGAGGCCGCGCCGCAGTTGCCAAGGTGGCATCCATCGAGGCAGAGGGAGACGAGACGCGCCATGCGGGCGAGGCCACACGACAAGTCCGCGACGCCCTCGAGGTCCAGCAGGTTCATGGACAGGTTCACCCGCTCCAGATTGGCAAACACGACGAGCTTCTGGCCGAGCAGTTTGCCGCTTCGGTACGTGAGGCGGCAGTTGGACAGGTCCAGGGTGCGGAGAGAGGGCAGGCAGCGCACAAGAGCGAAGAGCAGGTGCAGCGCGTCGTCGCCCTCGAGGCAGCCGGAGAGGCGAAGCTCCTCCAAACTCTCGCTGCAGGGGAGTAGGCTGGTCGCCAGGCCGCGAACAAGAGCTGTCTTGAATAGTACCCCTGCCAGGCTGAGCGAGCGCAGGGAGGCTGGCAGCGTCACGCTGCGCATGGGAGACAGCGGGCTCGCCAGCGAGAGCGCGTAGGCGTTGTGCGACACGTCAAGAAACTGCAGCGCCACGGCCTTGTGGACTCCCTCCGCCACAGCAGAGGCGGTCGCGTCGTCGAGACCACACCGGGACAGCGACAGCTCCCGCAGCGAGTTGCTCCACAAGGGAGACCGAAGCAGGTCCCCAAGGGCGTTGGCAGCCTTGGGACCGAGGCGGTTACCCGACAGACTCAGTTTCTCCATTGCGGTGCCAAGGTGGCCGAGGGCAGTGAGCATCCTGGCAGCGCCGTCGTCGGTCAGGTGGTTGCCAGAGATGTCGAGTGATGTGAGGCTCGACGGAAGCCACGAGGCGAGCACGTCCACCAGCTCGTCGCCAAAGTCGTTGTTGCTGAGGTCGAGCACTTGTAGGTGCTGTGCTTTGGGTTTGAGCACCTCCAGCAGCTCAAGCAGGTGGGTTGCATGGGTGAGGCGGAGGGTGGTCAGGTGAGACAGTGCGTGACCATGATGACGAAGGGACTGGATGAGGAGCCGCGTCGCGTGCTCGTCCAGTGCGCAGCCGCTGAGGTCGAGGCACGTGTCCTGCCCGCAGTCCTGCCTGATAAAGTGCGCGTAGAGGCCCACGTCGGAGGCCTCCCCAAGACTCTCGTCGGGGCTGTCGCTGTCTGTCAGGAACGGTGGACGGGGGCCGTCATCGTGGACCTGCGTTGCCGCGATCGCTTGCATGACTGTGTATGTTCACTGCCTTTCCCTCTGAATCGGGGAGCAAGTCAGAAGCGAGAGGGAGGGTGAAAGGGTGAAAGGGTGAACAGGACGTGGTCTCGCACTGCTTGTGGCGAGCTGCTTCGTTTCTGTCTGTATGTGTGTGTTCTTGAGGTTTGTTGGTGGGTGGTTAGATTTCTTACTTGCTTCTTTTCTGCTAGCTTTACTTGTATGGTGTGGTGGGAGACCTCTTCCCTCCTTTACTTGTCCTTTGCGATGTCAGGAGCACCACTACGTGTCCGCTGTCAAAGAGGAGAGGCGGATGGAGCAGCAAGCGACAACGCGAGAGGTGGGGAGTGGGGGGTGGAGGGAAAGGAGGAGTGGTGCAAGACCAAATAGACAACTGCCGCTGCTACTGCTACTAAAACGAGGGGAGGGTGGGGAACGAGAGCAATGAAGAGAGGTGGTCGACTTTTGGAGTACTTGACGGAAGCTGGCGTGGCGAGTTAGCTGCTTCTTCCCATGGCACACTGGTGGAGGACAGAAGGACGAGCAAGGAGGATAAGGAGAGGGAGGCAAGTAGAGATGGGTAGAGGGGGAAGGGATTGGGTCGCCACATCGGGAGGCCATTGGGCGGGGGCGGGGGAACAATGGGCAGACGAGGCAGCCGGGCTTCGAGAGTCTCTGTAAACGTGGTGCGCGGAGTGGGCTGGTCTGGTGTGGTCGATGTGGTTCGTTGGTGGCGAAGCAAAGAGCGACAAAGGAGCGCGGGGGTCGGTCCCTGCGCAACAACACAAACTCTATGTATGAAGGGGTGGGAATAGTTCGGTGACAGGGGAAAGGGGGTAAAAGAAGAAGCGAAACACGACACAGAAGCATCGCAAAGCAGTGGCCGTCCTCTATATCTTCTTCACCGCAAGCCGCACATTGCCCGAGTTCGCGCTAAACGCGGCAGAGAAGTCCTTGTAAGGAATGACCAACGAGCCAAGATCCTCCTCCTCCTGCATGTGTTGTGCCGAGGTGTTTTGAGGGTGGGCGGCTACATTCTCCTTGTACGCGGACATGTCCCAGAGCAGGTCGGCGAGCTCCAAGAGCGTCACGGACATCCCCGTCAGGCACACGAGCTGGTCGCGGCAGCAGGACAGGGATAGGGTGCGGGCCTCGGGTTCGTGCTCTAGCGACCACAGCCGTCCCTGTGGGGCCGGTGCTGCCGTCGCCGCGACACCGCCAATGTTGCCGCGGCACAGCTGCACGTAGAACTCCGTCACCCCCTTCGCCCGCTGCTGCACGTGATCGCGCACCGCCTGGCAGAAGTTCTCCTGCTGCGTGTAGTCAATGACCCGCTTCGGGGCAGTGGACTTGGCTCGGCCCACCGGCACCGTTGCCATCTCGCCGCGCAGCTGTGTCTGGTAGTTCGCGCTCTTGTAAGCTAGCGAGTCCCGCACCTCGGTCGACGACCGCTTCTCTGGCAGCACGCGCACGGTGGGGCGAGGTGCCTCCATCTTTGTCGGGTCCTTGTACGTCGCGGTGATGTTGACCACCTGAATGTTCTGCTTCGCAGCCGGCACGCTGCCCAGGTGGCGGATGCCCTGCGCGGACTCCGTGTGCGTCGCCGGCTTCACGCGGCGGATCCCAGAGGACGGGAACTCGCGCGTCTCTGTGGATTCGTAGTTGTGGTAGCGGTGGCCGGGCTGCGTCCTGTCGAACCGCGACACGCCCTGCGCGCCGGGCCTCAACGGCGCTGGCGCGGGGTCAGGCTGCTCATAATAGCTCGGGGAGAAGAGGTTCAGCGTGCCGTGGTTGGCGCGCGATTGTCTGGAGACGGTTGCCCGCCTCGACGGCATGAACTCGGCCTCCTCCGCGTGTGGACTGATGTAGGGCTGCATTTTCCCTTTAAATGTGTGTGCTCGCGCGAAAGGAGAGAGAGAGGGGGGTGGGGTGAGGAGGAAGGAGCGAGGTCTATGAATGAGTGTGCTCTATGGGATCCACTTGCGGGAAAGACAAGAAGTATGTACGGGGGTGGGGGAAAGTAAAGGAGGCTAGCCCTATCCCACTCTATGCGTCAGCGGCAGCACCAGAAGGGAGTGGAAGAGGCGGAGGAGGGGTGGTAGCTCACCGGTACACCGATCCAATCTTATCGGTCCCGCACACATGTACACGCGCTAACATCACTCCCTCAATCTACACAGGTGCGCAGTCTTCGCCCGCAGCGTGAGAAGCACCCATAGGGATGGACGGACGCATGGTGCGCCGCCTCTCTGTGCTTTCCCGAGTGCTAGTGTGTGTGTGTGTGTGTGTGGTGAAGATATCCTTTACGCTTAGTGAAAGAAATGAAAGTTGGGTGGGTGTGTGGTTTGGAAGGAGTGGGGGGGGGAGAGAAGAGAGACGCAAGGAAAACGAAGTGGCCGTCGGTGGCGGCAGGAAGGCTTACTCGGAGATCCACGGGGACCGACACAGGGGGCAAACATTCTGGCCGCCGTTGGCCCACCACGTGTAGAGGCAGCTTGAGTGGAACGCAGAGTTGTGGCACACGGAGCAGCGCATCCCGGGGAGCTTGTGGTCGACCGCGCTGACAACGGCGAAGCAGATGGGGCACGGCTCCTGGCCGCCAAGGTGAGCGTCCAAGTTGTGCTGGAAGAGCTCTACGCACGACCAGATGTTGCTCGTCCCACCAAAGAGCAGGGCCGTCATCTTCAGCATCCAGGCCCGCCACTTCTCGTTCGTGATGCCGCACTCGCGGCCGCTGCCGAAGCTGACAGCCGGCTTGCGCAGGGGGTAGGACGGCGGAAAGTAGATGCTCACGCTCACCTTGGCATCCTCCATCTCGTAGGTGAGGTCGATAACGCGCTGGCTCATGCCAACACGCACGCTTGTCTCATCGCTGATGTTGAAGGTGGACGCCCCGTCGGGGCTGTGGCTGAGCACGACGAGGAGGTTCTCCTGCGTCAGCGTTGGCGACACATACACCTCCACAAAGCTGTACACAAGTGCCTGCAGCTTCCGCTCCAGCGTCTCCATCCAGCCCTTCACGAGGGAGAGAGTGACGCCGTTGAGCAGCAGCGTGAACACCGAGGCCGCGCCACGGGCCAGTTGGCCCATAGGGTCCGCGTGGTCGTCCGTTCGCGTCAGTGCAACGACCTCGAAGCCAAGCACGCCTGCCAGTGGGTTCCCCTCGGGCTCAGTGCCGCTCCCGCTCCCGCCGAGCGCGCTGCCTAGAAAAGTCTCCTCCAGGCCGCTGCGTTTCTGTGCCGCTGCATAGGGCGATAGGAGGAGGGACAGCAGGAGATCGAGCAGGCCGCACAGCTCGCTGCGCCGGGCCTTGAAGCTCCTTCGTTCAGCGCCGTCGTGGGCGGCGGTCGCGTCGGTGTCGGGGGCGGCGGCACAGGTGTTGGCGATGGCGCAGGCCAGGAGGTATGGGAAGAGCAGCAGCCGCTGCTTGTGCGTCTTGCCAATGAGGGCGTTCTGGCGGCGGAGCTGGGTGATTTTGAGCGGTGCGGCGGACGAGAACTCTGTCCGTAGCGGCTTCAGAGACGACTTCTCCAGCACCACCCGCATCGCCTCCTGCAAGGGGATGCTCGAACGCACGAGAATGAGGTTGGCAAGCTGGCACACGCAGCGCATGACTGCGGCGACCGTGTCCATGCCAATGGCCTCGAGCCTCGCGATGGGTGTCACACTCGCCCACAGGTAGGCGAAGCACAGCACCGACGCCACCTTCCTCACGCTCGTCTCCGAGGCGCGCAGCACTGCCACGTCACTGGTCAGCAGCTCATTCATGAAGTCCGTCGTGAAGGCGATGAGCTTTGCCAGGAGCGGCACCTCCTCCCCTTTCGTGGTCCGCAGTCGCGACACGGCCTCGCACACAATGTCAAAGACAACGAGGTTGACCGTGCTGCGCAGGACGTCGTCGGAGCGGCTGTGGACCACCACGCCGTGGCGTGCCACCACAGCGGCCACGGCGACGCGGCGGAGATGGTTGAAGGAGAGCGCCGGAGGAGCCGGGCGGTCCGCTGGCAACTGGGTGAGGCGGCCGTTGGTCGGCAGGTGTCGTAGCGTGTAGCAGCGGGACAGGGAGTGCACAATGACGCGCACCACCTCGCTGTACGCGGGCAGGGCCAAGATGCGCGTCATGGACAGCTCCGACAGCAGCTCCACGCACTGCAGTGGGTTCTGCTTCTGCGCGTACTCGACGAGACTCTTGACCGTGCTCTCCACAATGACGGGCATTGACGACAGGTGGCGGTGGACAATGAGGGAGAGCTTCGCCGTGGTCAGGTCCCAGGTGGGGAGCATCATGCACGCCTCCGTGAAGAGCGCCTCCTGCGACTTGGGCAGCTGTGCGAGCAGGTTGTCCCTCACGCAGTTCGCGGCCTCGTCCATCGCGCTGTAGAAGCCGGCGTAGACCGTGGCCAGGTCGCTGTGGATGCCCCTCGCCCCAGATGAAGTGAACAGCGCGTCCACCGCCGTGGCCGTCACCGCGCTCATGATGCGGCGACCGCAAATGAGGAAGTTGAGTCTGTCCTCACTCTTGGCAGCGTCGGCGCCACTGTCCATGGAACGGGCCATGTCACGGAGGACAGCGCCAAGGGTCACCAGCAGGTACGCATTCCCGCTGTCCTCGTCGGTGATCAGCTCCACCAGGGCGGCGGCAACGTGCTTGGAGTCGACGCGGCGCAGGGCCTGGGGAAGCAGGTGACCAAAAAGAGTGCGGCGGGCGCTATCGGAGAGCGCCTCCCTCGCCACAGCGGCCTTCAGCAGGTAGAGAATGGGCCGTGCCGCTGCCGCCTCGGGAGAGGACGCATCGGCGCAGGCGGGCGGCCCTGCCAGAGCGCCGCAGGACTCCATGAGTCGCAGCACCTGTGCCGTGCGCACCACAGAGAAGAGTGTCACGTCAATGTCGGACAAGGAGAAGTAGCCGTCGAACAAGGACAGCCTTTCCGCTGCGGTCGCTACGGGACCTGCGTGGGACTTCCTCACACAAAAGACCTCCGAGAGGCAGAGGGAGTGAATGGACTTGTGGAAAAGGGCATCCGATGCGAAGGCAGCCACGTGCTGGAACTGCTGGAATGCCTGATAGCACAGTGGCACCTCGCCCTTGACGATATCGGACAGCAGCGTCGCGGCAAATGCGTCGCGGTCGGCCGTGGGAACGGCGTACGAAGTCAGCCACTCCTCCAGTCTGTCAACCAGATGCGAGAAGCTGCCTGTTCGGAGGGAGTGGACCTTTGCATCCATCGCGGCACTAAAGTCGACAGGACACCCCCCATGCTCAGCGTCGTCCTCGCCTGCTGCGTCTGCGGCCGCCTGCTTCGCGAGTGCGACACGCAGGCCTTTGATGGACATGTAGGACTCTGGGAACAGCGGTGGTGCGAGAGCGGCTGCCAACCGGTACAGAGGGGCCGCCAAGAACGCACTCACAGCGGCCGTGTCGAGCGCGAGGAGGCGAGATAGTAGCCCATCGCAGGTAAGCAGGTCTAGCCACTGCTCCACGTGCTGGGCGACCTCAGGCCCCCTGTTCTCTCCCTCTACACTGTCCTCCTCCTCGCCCTTGTCCGAGGCTCCCTCTGCGTGCGAACTGTGACTCTCGTTCGACTCGCTGCCAGTGTCCGAGTCATCGTCCTCACCATTCTCCTCATCCTCCTCTCCACTGTCGCTGCTGTCACCGCTGTCACTGCTGCTGTTGGTGGTGTAAGCGGCCTCCAGTTTCTCGTGCTCCATAGTGGCATCATCGCCCTTGACGAGGTGGAGGAGCTCGGCAAGCCCTGCGGCAACAGCCTGGAGGATCCGGTCTCTCTGCTCCGCCGACAGGGCAGTGCCCGCTTCCGTTGACCGCTGCACACATGCCTGTATGTCCACAAAGGCGTTCGTTTCGCAGCTGAGGACGAGGAAGTCAACGGCCTTGACGGGGTCCTTGAGCAGGTGATCCCTCAGCGCTTCCTGCACCCCGTCCACTGCCTGCCCGTTGGCAACCTCCGACAGTCGCTCCACGCACGCCGCGTCGCCCCAGGATAGGGCAACTGCCAAGACCGCCTTGCAGCTCAGGCCCGCCGCGTCCTCCTGATCCGTGGTGGGCGAGGAGGGAAGTGTAGGGATCACGGAGAGCAAGTGGTCCACCACCAGGCCTCTCACCTCTGGGGAAGGCAGGTACACCGCTGGAGCCGTCCCTGCCGCGGCAGCCATCCCTTTGAAGACGGCGGCAACGCCTGCCGTGTCGCCCTCCGACAGGGTCGCCCGGATCATGGCGTCCACGTAGCTCTCGAACATGGGGAGCTGGCGGGAGTAGGTGCCCTCGCGCACCGCTGTGCCATACAGCGCACCAACAGTGGTCGCGCGCAGATTGCGGTAGCTCGTCACAAGAGAGGCATCGCTGTCCTCCGGCAATGCCACGAACGGGGCGTCGCGTTGCCCCGTCAGGATGGCCATGCAGTGCTTGAAGGCCGGCTCATTGCGCACCGCTGTCTTGGCAAGGCTGCTGCTCAGAATGCCCACCACAACGTCCTGATACCGGCGCCGCTTGGGCAGCGACTGGAGAAGCGTGCTGAGGTTCGTGAGGACGACGGTGAAGAGCTCCTCGCAGTCACTGGCCTCGGGCGTGCCCTTTTTGCGCACGCAGTGGAGCTCCCAGCACTCCATAAGCGCCTGAAAGACGACCTGCACCTCATGTGCGCTAATGTTCGGGGTCTCGCCCAGCACGCGCAGCTTCTCCACCAGCGCTCCACAAAACTCGTCCAGGACGTCGCCGAGGCGAGGGTCCTTGGAGAGCTGCGTGAGGAGCGGGAACAGGCAGGGGAAGATAACCTCGGCAAGCTCCGGCTTCTTGCATTCCATGACGCAGTCCACCACCTCGTCCAGAAAGCCCTGCGGCAGGTTCGTGACCATCTCCGCTGTGTTTGCGCGGCACCAGAAGAGGATGAGTTCCCAAAGCCTCGCCGCAACGGTGGGGTCGGTGTCCATGATGGACCCTTGCACCGCCTGCGCGACGCGTTGCTGCAGCCGTGCCGTGCACGGGCAGACGGAGATGACGTCGCGCAGCAAGGCGAGCGCGGCGGAGCGGACCAGTGGCGTCTGCGCCGCAATGTACTTCTTGTCCGATGTGGCGCGGGAGGGGAGTACCTTGGCAAACGCACCATTCTCCAGGATAGCCGCCAGCACCGCTGTTTGCGACTCGCTGACCTGCTTCACCATGTACCCGATCGCCCGCAGGGCAGAGAACAGATGGTTCGCGCGGCTGTCGAGCTGGTCGTCCTGCAGTGGCTTGCCAGACATCGCCACTACCGCGACGTCTTCGAGCAATGCGCCGAGGATGTCGCCCTTGTACTTGAGAAGCATCGCGGGCCGCTTCTCGGGACTGAAGGCGGCCTCGAACGCCTCCCTGGCTTCCTGGCGCACGGTGGCCTCCATGTCGTGCATCCCCATGACCCACGCCGGAGCGAGGGCGGGCAGGCTTGGCACCAGCGACACCTTCACCGCCTTTCCGCGCTCCATGAGGGTCTTGAGCAGCGCGAACACGGACGCGCGGATCTGCGGGTTGAGGTGGTGCGCGTGCGCAATGACTGCCTCGGCGATGTTGGGCACGAACTGCGATAGCGAGTCCTCGCGGGCAATGGCCACGCGAGCGACGAGCTCATGCAGTGACTTTTGTTTTGTGATGTCGCTGCTCTTTGTGAGCAGCTTCAAGTTCATGGCGATGGCCCCCTCCTGCTCCTGCTGGGGTGTGGCACCGACGGGCGATGACGGGTCGCTACTGCCGCCAGCCGCGACGAAGCCGCCGAGGAAGCTGTTGAGCCCATCGGGTGCCCCGCCCTTGGCGGCCAACATCGCCTGCGCATTGCTCCTTTGCGCTCCCTTTGCGTGCTTGGCGGGCATACCGCAGAAGGACGTGGGGAGAGGGGGAAGGAGGGAACGCTGAGCGGAGGCAGCCGACGTGTATATCAATGTAAAACGAAAGTATCAGGTGTTAGTCCGACAAGCGACAATAACCACACGCCGCTTCGTCTGCAATGACAGAGAGAGAGAGAGAGCAACAACGAGAGCGGCAAGTACGGTGGCGAGGGAAGGAAAGTAAAGGGGAGGGGGAGGGGTAAAGGAAAAGGGGTAGACTATCGGGCAGAGGCAGAGGAGGGGGGGGGTAGCTAGAGCTCTTTACATTGATGCTGTCATTGCTCAGGGATGTCATATGTTTCCGGCAGAGCAATGGGGGAAGCGAGCAGGCCGCGAAGAAAAGGTGTGTGCTGCAGCGTGGGTGATGGTGCCCTCCTGCTGTTTGAGCGATGCAAGGGCACCCCCATATACTTCCCATCGGGCTGGCCCTGGAGGACTTCTGCGTGCGTCGTCTCTCTCCGGTACGCCGAGCTGCCACCGCATAATGGCAAAAGAGAGGGAGACGCACACAGACAGACAGACAGTCGCCAGCCCGATGCTCTTTGCTTCTCCAAGGTGGAGGAGGGGGAGACCCACTTTCGTGCGGTGGTCCTCTGTAAGGGGGTAGCGGGATTCCGGTATCATCTGGTAGACAAGGGAGGGGGCGGAGGAGACTGAATAGCAAGGCAGGGAAAGGAAGCTTGGACCAGGCCAAGTGTATATTAAACAAGAGAGAAGAGAAGAGACGAGCTTGTTCGTGTATAATCACCGAGGCAGTTCCACCCCGTACACACGTACACTCCGCCGAGGACGTTGCGCACCAGCACACACACACCAAACCACAATGCATCAAACATGTTCTACCGCCGTGAAGGAAAAAGAGGGTAAAGTGAATCTGGTGTAAGAAGGGAAAGAAGAAGGGGATGGTTGATGGCTCTTCCCCACCGACTGGGCTGGCGCTATCCTGCACACCACACACCAACGACGCCGTTTACTCCTACCCTCTCGTATCCGGCCGCCAGCGTCGTCACGCGCGAGGCCGACGGATCGAGAAGGGAGGCTTTCAAGACACGGCAGGAGCAGCCACAACAGCAAAGAGGAGAATGAAGCAGAAGTATGTATGAAGGCGGTTCAGCGGAAGCAGTTGCTCCTCCTGCTGAGCTGCAGGTTTTTTTACCGTCATGAAGAGGGAGGGGGGAGGGGGAGAGGGGGTGAGTATGCAGTGGGTACATCCGAGGTGATTGCTAGCCACTCCGACTGCTTTTTGCATCTATGAAGTAGAGGGGGTACCGTTCACGCCTTGGGAAGCTCGCAGCGGATAGATGAGGAGAGGAGCGGAGGAAAGCGACGCCGTTGGGAGGAGCTGCGAAGCGGTGCGTGCCGTCGTGTCACGTCTCTGAGCACGAACAAGAGAAGAGAAGATGAGGGTGAAGCAAGAAGAGTGAAAAGGGAAGCCACGAGGTGGTCGCTGCATAACTCTACCTTCCCCTCCCTTATCGCGGAGGGGAGAGGAGGGGGGAGGTGGATGAGCACAAACCAGAGTGTTTGTGTTTGTGTTTGTGTGGGGAGAGAAAGGCAACGAGGTGGTCTATGGTTTGGGGAGGAGATGGGGAGAGAGGTACCCGTCTCATCGGTTTTTGCGATGCGGATGAACAGGTAGCACGAGAGGGGGATGCCGACGACCCGTACAAGGACGACGTGGGGAAGGAACAGACAAGGGGAGTCCTTGCATCCCCTGCAGCTCGCGGGGACTGTCCGGCACACGGTCTAGCGGCAGTGTGGACGCCTCGCGCACCATCGGTGTTGTTGCTCGTGCGCCATCCTTCACACGCTCTTGCCCGCGGCTCCCATAGAAGAAAGGGGGAAGGGGGGGAGGAGGCATGCTAGAACTTCCAGTACTTCATGATGGAGCGCGAGGGCGGGCGAGTGTTGGACTTGAAGAAGGAGCCGAACGGGGGGACCTTCAATGGGGCAATCTCGCTGAGCGGGATGCGCTTCCACACCTCCGGCAACGCCAGGTGGAAGGGGTGGCACAGGTTGCCCTCCTCCGCCAGCTGCGCCAGGCCGTCGCGCACCACCGTCCCGTCCTCCTTGGCCACCTTCAGCAGGGCCTCGACGATGTAGTAGACGTTCACCAGCGCGGCGTCCTCCTCGTGCCGCACGCCGTGGAAGTCCTCGATGAGGAGGGCGTTGCGCGGGTTCAGTTTGCAGCAGTTGGCGGCGTTATCGACGATGAGGACGCGATCCATGTCGCGGCCGAGCTGGCGGAGGTCCTTGGTGTGGATGCCCTCCGTGAACCACATGTTGTTGCGGAAAATGATGTCGTCAAAGATGGGACCGAGCGCGTGAAGCTGGTCCACCACGGGGGAGGCCGTCTCTTTTGTGCTGGCCGTCCACAGCACAATCTCCAGCCCCTTCATGTGGCGCAGCGCGTGCAGGACATGCAGGCAGTACGGCCGCAGGATGGCACGCGACAGGTGCGAGCTGCGGTTGCTCACGAGCGTCTCGTCGAGGTCGAGCACGAGGGTGAGCATCGGTGCCGGTTCGTGCGGATCCAGCTCCATCAGCAGGAACCGATCGCGGAAGAGCGGCTTCTCGAGCGGGCTGGTGCTGCGCTGGCGCTGGTGCCGCGGGGCGGACGCGGCGCTGCCGCTAAGCAGTGCCGAGGACGACGAGGAGGACCGTCGCTTCAGAGATGACACTGTCGAGGAGCGGCCGCGCGGTACCGCCGCCGCGGTGCTGTTCGGCCCGGCCGTCGAGGACGTGGAGAGAGCACTCGGGGACGCTGCCGAGGCCAACCGCGCCGTGGACGTGCGACGATCGCTGTCGGTAAGGCCCTCGCCATCGCTGGTGCTTTGGCCGCCGGTGGACGGGGTGCGCATCGTCTTGTCAAGGATGGCGCTGCTGCTGCTGCTGCGCTTTGGTGTTGCTTGCAGCGTGCTCCCCCCCATGCTGCCGTTGTCGATGGAGGCGCCGCGGTAGGAGCGCAGGCGGCTGTTCCAGAGGCCCTTTATGCCACTGTTGCTAAAGGAGCTCATTCGGTTCGAGGTGTCGGCGAGGATATCGGCAGGTTGCATACTGCAGCACGAGGTCGCCTTCAGGGGAGGGGAGGGGGGCTCGTGCGGGAGGCGACCGAAGCGGAAGCAGCCTTCTAAGGTGTTTGGGGGAGGAGAAAAGAGGACGGGGGGTCTAAGGAAACAAGGAATGTGTCTTGAGAGAAAGTGTGTCTATCGCGTGTGTCTATGTATTGGGGGGGGGGGGTGAGAGAGAGAGTGAGGTCTCTGTGCGAGTTGGAGTGGGTAGGGAGGGAGGGAGAGGTCTATAAGGGAAGAACGAAAAGGTTTTTACGTGCAATGGAAGAAAAGGAAAGAGGACTGCTGATACGTAATATGGGCTGCGAAGGGGGGACAGGGGAGGGGGAGGGGGCGTCACTCCGTGCACTGGGAGGAGGTGTGTGTGTGTTTTGAAGAGACGCGAGCGAGAGGCAGCCGTCTTACGGAAGAGCACTACAGGAAGGGAAACAATGCAATAACCGACAGATAACAAGAAGAGAGAAGGAGTTAGAAGAAGGACGAGTCGAGGAAGGAGGGGGAAGGGTGGTCAACGGAAAGGTTTAGCATGCACCAGGCAAGGGGTAGGTACTCAGGGAGGGATGCTGCCGCTGCCTCGGGAAGGCAGCCAATCCGTGCTGCACTGAGAAGTCCCCGTACCCTCTCTGAGGATGGAAGGGGAGGGGGGGGGAGAGGAAAAAGGAGAGAGAGCGTGTGGCACCTTCTCCTCTCCCTTTCTCGCTGGGACAATGGCGGCCGAGTGTTGGGCCACCGACAGCCCTTTCATCCCTTAATGCTCTTGTTGCTTTTCGTCTGTTTTTCGAGGTACACTTGTCTACATGGAGGAGTATCCCCTCGCCAGGAGGGGGGGGGAGGGAGGGACGGGCAACGTGGGATCGGGGCGGCTTGAGCCAAACGGACAGCAAAGCAGGTGACATGGCGATGGTATGTACATGAATGCGCAAAAAGACAAACAAGTAGCAGCTGCTGTACGACAACGACATGATGGAAGGGGAGAGAAGAGAAGAGAAGGCAGTCAGCATATATGGAGAGAGAGAAGGGGAAGGAACGGAGGGACACACAGCCAGCACGCGACACGGGCTCCATCTCTCCCTCTCTCTCTCTCTCTCTGTGCCGCATGAAGCCTGGCTGTACGGCAGCAGTCCCTTAAGCAGAGGCGAGGAGAGCGCGGTCCCTCATGGTCACCTCGACGAGGCGCGCAAGCTTGTCGACCTCGAGCTGCCGCAATGAGGCAGCATCATCTGGTTCACCCTTGGCGGGCTTGACCGTCTTGCGGAGGTTCGGGGACAGCTTCAGCGAGAGCACCGAACCGCGCGAATCACCCACGAGGACGATAGGGTCGATGGGGCTAAACTCGATGTGGGTCAGCGTCGCGTTCTTCACGACAGTCTGCACGCACAGCGGCTCTGTCTTGTTCTGGTTGAGGTCGAAGACAATCACCTTGCCGCTCGCGGTCACCGCAGCGAACACGGTGGAGCTGTATGGAGACCACACAGCATCGCCAACGGCGTCGCCGAGATCGAAGGTCATCAGGGATTGCTTCGACGACTTGAGCCACAGCTTCACCGTCCAGTCTGCGGAGCAGGTGAGGAAGATGTCCTGATGGAATGGGTTCCAGCGGGCGGTGTGGACGGCCATGGAGTGGCCATCGTAGCGCTCGAGGCACTGCCCGTTGTACAGTGTGGAGCAGAGCAGGACGGCGCCTTCCTGCGTTCCCACCACAGCGGCGCCGTGCGCCGTGGAGTGGTCCATGCACATGCCCCCCAACTGGCTCAGCAGCATCGCCTCGGGGTCCGACGAGAGGGTTCCCGTGGTCAGCACCAGCACGTCCTTGGAGAGGAGTTCCTTCTTCCGCAGCACCCAGCTCGTGATGCGGCCATCCGTGCTCACCGAGTAGAAGCTCAGCTCGACGGCGCTGTCCGTCTTCCAGTAGACCTGCCACACAGGGTCGGCGTGCTTGCCGGTGCGCACAGTCGCGGTGTAGAGCGGCCGTTGCTGCGCCTTGGTGTCGCGGATGCGCAGGTCAAAGACACAGACGGAGCCATCATACAAGCCGCAGGCCAGGTACCACGGCTGCGTCGGATGGAACGCGAGGCACAGCACACCGCTCTCCGTGTGAAAGCTCAGCTCAGGCGAGGCCGGCAGCGAGACGCCGCCGACAGCGGGCACGGCGTTCTTGAAGGTGAAGCAGTTGATGGTGCCCTTGACCTGCTTCTGGAAGTCGTAGCTGCCGTAGCCGACGGCGAAGAGGTCGTTGTAGTGCCGGTTGATGGCGATGCTCGTGACGGCGTGATTCTTCGTCTTCTTGGTGTAGAACTGCCACAGCGGCAGCAGGGTGCCGTCCTCCTTGTACTGGTCACTCTGGTCCTCCCAGAACTTGAAGTCGTCAATGATGTCGAAGCAGTCGTTCTGGTTGACCATGCGCTCCATCACCTTGATGGCGCTGCGGAAGCTGCCGGAGCTAAGCACAGCGTCCGTGGACCGGCGGCCACCAGCGGCAGCCTCGTCGCGGATGGTGGCGCTGTTGGCACCCGTCAGGAGCGTGGCCTCCTCCTCCTTGCCAGCGCGGTGAGCAGTGGCGGCCTTCTTCTGGGCCGCGGCGGCCTTCTCCGCTTGCAGGCGGTCCGCTTCATAGGCGTCGTAGATGTCCCACGCGGTGGCCATGGCGCCAAAGTTCACGGCCGGTGGGGGGTCGGTCATGACGACGCGCTCCTTCATGACATTGTTCATTGTTTGGCTGCCCCGATCGCTGTAGTTGAACTGGTTCTTCAGGATCTTGGTGGAGACGCCCTCGTCGACCAGCTCGGGGTTCAGCTCCGCTTCCGCTGCGGCGGCGACCTCGCGCTGGCGCCGCACGCGGTCCTCCTCCTGCTGCACCGCCTCGGGCGAGTCCTTGCGGATGGCGCCACCATTCAGCTCAAAGTGGTTCGTCGCTACGCCAACACTCGGGAAGAACTTGTACACGCGCGCCTCCTTCTTGAAGTCGTAGTACACCGGTGTGGACATGAGATTTGGGTCGCTGGCCTTGAGAGCGCGCTCCACAACGGCATCCTCCACAGCCGTGTTCACGTCGGAATGGATGTCCTTGGAGACGGACAGGTAGCTCTGCTTGCGTGACGCGGCGCCGGCAGCGGCGGCGATGGTGGCGGCGCCGCCAGTCGCACCTGCGCGGGAGGTGCGATGGCTTGTGGAAAGGCCGTTCATCTTTGCCAAAACACACAAAGCGAGAAGAAGAAGAGAGGCAGAGGTACAGAGGTGGGTCTGCGGGTTGATTTGTGATGTGGCTCCTGTCGTTCAGCCCTGGGAGGGGAGGGGGGGGGGACTGGGGTGAGAGAGAGAGCAGCGAGGATATATGTGTGTCGTTACACAGGGAAAGACACTGGCAAGCGACACGAAGGGCACTAGGATGCTCGGGCAGTCGCTGCGTAGCCAAGCACTAGCCCTACAAGGAGAAGTAATAAAGCTTCCTTCGCGGCGTTTGTTGTCGAGTAAAGGAGAAGAGAGGGGAGAAGAGAGAGAGGAGAGAGGTTCATGACAATCAAGTCCTCCGCAGCACCAGGACAGGAGCAGGTAGCAGTCACAAATGCAGCAGCAATCCACTTCTCCTCACGGTGCGTGGTTGCTCCGTCGCTATGCACTTTGCTTTTTTGCCTTACGATGGAACGTAGGCGATGCCGAACGCAGAGATACAGGAGAGAGGGAGAGAGGGGGGACGAGGAAGAAACGAAAGCAAAGGAGAAGTTGGGGAGAAGAGCGTGGCAATACCGAGCAGGGGACGTGAAGGGATGTGCGTACAGGAAGAACAGAGGGAAACAGAGGAGAGAGAGGCGGCCTCGTGGTACCGCGACATGGAGTAGAGGAAGATGAGGAGAGTGCCAAGCATCAAACGAGAGGAACATAGAGGAGCAACAACAGAAACAAGAGGAAGAACCTGTCCGATTATCAATGGGAGAGGAGCGAGATGGCGGGGGGGGACAGAAGGTGGGGCTCGCTCGAGAGAAAGAAAATAAGAGAAATGCAAAGCAACATGCTGTCAGCCGTACTCCACCTCCCGATCCTCGCTGAGGGTTAGGATAGAGCTGGAGCGACTCCGCTGTCCGCGGGGCGAGAAGGAGGACGTTAGCTCCCTGGACACCGTCAGCACCCCGTCGGGATCCGGGTTGTAGAAGTAGGCTCGACCAAGAGGCATCGGCACACCCATAACGTAGTGCACCGTCGACATCGAAGTCGACAACGCCTGTGCGGGCCTGTGCTGCCGCCGCACCGTCGACCCGACAGGATGGCGGGATGGAGAGCATGCATGGCGATCGTCTTCCGGTGTTGGGCTCGCACGTGCTGAAGGGGAGGGAGGCAGAGAGGCGCTCCGCCAGCACACCAGCTGGACAGTGCCGGGGGTCACGATGCACGCACTGCCGCCACCACTGCGGGGGCTGCTCAGCGAGCTCGGCACGTCTCCTGGCGCGGTGGAGAGGTTCACAAGACGGGCCTGATTCGTGACGCACACGCCCGCGTCCCCGCCGCCCACGCCGTGGAGAACCATGGAGAACTCGTACCGCTGGAGGAAGCCGCGCAAGGCCTCCGCGATGCCCACACCGCCGCGTGAACTCGTTGCCCTCGACAGCGGGGGGAACGGGCAGGAAGAGGCTGACTTGGCGGGATGGGAACTCGCCTCGTCAGGGGACGCGCGAATCCCGACAAGCGCTTCCAGCAGGCGACGGTAGACCTCCTGCGACTTGGTGGCCGCGGTCTTCCCATGAAGCGCATTGTCTGATGCTGCGACGTCCACCGTCTGGAAGCAGCTGTGGGGGACGACTCCGGCCAGCACCTGATCAAAGAAGCACCTCTCGTGCGCCACCCACTCGTAGCCCGGCAACACGTGCAGTGGCACGGGAGGGATGCCACTGTGCGAGGCAAATATGCTTTCGTCAACGACGGCGGCAAGGGGCAAGGAGGATAGGAGATCCACCACCGCGCGCGCAAACTCCCTCCCGTTGGCAGCGCCAAAGTAGGCGATGCTGCGAGAGCGCAGCTGAGCTCGTCTGTCCTCGCTGAACACCTCGCCACGGCCCCGCAGCAGGTGGATGCTGTCCGGCGAGGCCGCACTCAGCGCTGCCAGCGCCAGCATGACGTGAACTCCTCCGTCCGTGTCCGCCTCCTCCTCCTCTCCCGCATCGCCGAGATAGTTGCCGAGAAGCAGCAGCGGTGTGCCAAGGAGGGACAGGCGACCGAACGGGCAGAGCGGCTGCAGCACAGCCCCCCACAGCGCCGCAAAGTTGCCATTCACCTCCCCGCAGCAGAAGAGAGGGGAGGAGAGGCGCAGCACCGTCTTGGTGTGCCGCAGGCGATGCCGCCAGGACCGAATGGCCACCGCAAACTGTTCGTACAGAACAAGCTTCTCCGCGGGCGAGAAGGGCCTCAGACAGCGGCCGCGTGCGTCAAAGTGGAGGGAGAGTATCTCTAGCGTGCGCTTCCCGGCCCCACAGGCAGTGGCAGCAGCGGTGGCGGCAACGGTGGGTGGGACACGCCTCTCACCCATCCCACAAAGGGTTGTCGGATTCGCAAAGAGCCGTCGCGTGCGCTGCGACAAAATCGTATCAGAGACCAACGAGGAGAGGCGGCGGCGGTCGGTGCTAAAGCTCGCCGCAGCTGCTGGCGTGGTGGCCTGGGCCGACAGTGCGCGTGCAGCCCTTGTGCCCCCGGGGCCGGCGCGGGCGATGGTGCCCTCCACCACTCCATGGCGGCTCGACACGTACAAGGCCACGGGGGAGAGGGTCAGATCGTCATGCACCGCACCACAGGAGGACGAGGAGTCACTATCCTCTGAACCTGCCGACGCGGCTGCGTCCATGTCAGTGGAGGGCTGCTGCTCCGTTGTGAGCGTTGGGTGTCGGATGGAAAGGGGAAAGGATCCGCCGCCCGAGACAGATGCCTCGTGCAACGTCATCCCGGCAAGAGGCGGGCAGGCGTTGACGAGGCTTGGCATGGGTGTGCCATCAGCCGCCAGCGGCGCAGTCGCCTCCTCCGTTTGGGTCCAAAACACGCTGGCCCCAGCGGGACACCAGGTCACGCACGCCTCCGCGCCGCACGTCCTTGCCGCCGCCGCCACCACCACCACCGAGTTCTCCGGCGACGACGGCGGCTGCTGCGTCGAGCTGCGGCGCGGCATCTCGGGCAGAGCGAAGGATCGATCTTTCCTTCCCATGTCCAGCAGATTGGCACTGTCCGCGTCCTCGACACTCGCGGGGTGATGCGCAGCGCCATTGGCCACTGCACGGCCCACCACGTGTGCGAACGACACCTTCCTGTCGCGGGGCCCGTCGCCAAACTGGACAAAAGCGTCTGTTGCAGTGTGCTGGGTGGGACGCTCCGGGGTGCGCTTGCCCGCCTGCGGAGAGAGGCTGCTGCGAGCGCCACACGGCTGCGCGGAGCGGTGCGGACCCAAAGGAGGAGGGGGAGACAGCGTAGCCAAGTCACTTTGCCCCGTCGCCTCGGCGCTGGGCGGAAGGGAGGGATCGGCGGTCAGACCCTGCCCCTCCCGCAGCAGCGAGGGGTGGACTTCCACGACGCAGCCCTCTGTCAGCGTGACGCCTTCCAGTGAGAACACACGGGCACCGTTCAGGAAGAGGGGCTGATAAATGCTCGGGTTCGTCAAGCGAACACGGCGCGCTGAGGTGTCGTAGTGAAGCGTGGCGACAGGTACCTGCTCCTCCATCGCGGACGCGAACGGATCGGCAGCCACCTTGACGGTGAACCTAAGCTCCGCCGGCGGTGCGGCCAAGCTTGGTGAGATGGGGGACGGCAAGGAGCGGGAGCCACGCGAGTGCGCTTGACAGGAGGAGACGGGCTCTCCTACAGTGGTTCGTCGGTTCCTGATGTAGCGGGAAGCGTACATGGCTACCGTGTCTGGAGAAGCGACAGAGGAAAGGAGGAGGGGGGGGGGAGAGGAAAGGAGGGAAGAGGGGGAGGGGGGGGGGGGGGGGGGGTGTGGGGCCGGGTG